>JAQQSW010004684.1:0-14381 GCA_028646575.1 Pseudocheirus occidentalis | reverse complement strand
CTTTAAGGTATTGTTTTCTTTAGTCAGGTTGTTGACTTTCTTTTCATGACTTTCTCGCATCATTCTCATTTCTCTTTCCAATTTTTCCTCCACTTCTCTTATTTGGTTTTCAAAGTCCTTTTCCAGTTGATGTATAGCTAGTAGGCATTCTTCCAGTGTCTTGGAAGCATTTGGTGAGGGGGTTCTGACTGAGTTGTCTTCCTCCTGCTCCATGCTTTGGTCTTTTTTGTCCATAAAAAAGGATTCTAGAGTTTTACTGCTGATCCTAGCCTGCTTCCTTTTTCTTATGTTGGCCAGTCTATTAATTGCTTGGTTTTTTAGCTTTGTGGAACTCTGCTTCCTGGAGGGGGAAAGCTCTGTCCCAAATCGCTGGGGCCCTCACAGCTGCTGGAGCTCTTATTGGGGTGCTGCAGCCCCCCCAGCTTTTGCTCACTGAAAGCGCACCCCAGGACCACCACTCAAGACCATGATCAAGATCCTGGCCGCTCAACGCAAGAGCCCTTGGCCCTGATTGATCGCATCAGCCCCCCTGCTATCTGCAGGCCGAGGGCTCTGAAGCAGCCCTGTGGAAGCCACTGCTGCTTCGTTCCTGCTGCTACAGCCACCTCCTGCTGCTTCCTTGCCCTGGGAGCATTTTGGCCGGACGGCTCTTCTCCTCCCCAGTTAGCAAAATCCACTGACCTTTCTCTTAGCCTTTTTGTCTTCTGGCCTAATAAATGTGGTAACTGTGCCTCCAGTGCAGCTGATATGCTCTCCTATAGACGTGGCTCCCTGCCCGATGCCCCAGGGCAGCTCCCAGATTGCTGAGAAGAGCCCCACCTGCTGAGCTGCCTGTAGCAACAGATGTGCTTTCTGTCTTTTTGGAGAGTTTTGGAGCTTGAAAATCTGTTTAGAGTCTCATTTTATGAGTTTTTTAGCGTGTTTGTGTGGAAGCTGTGGTGCTTTGCTGCTTCTACACTGCCATCTTGGCTCCGCCCTCTCTATCTGTTATTCTTACAGTCAGAAAGGTAGTAAAGTGAATGGGACAGAGAGAAGCCAAGAGAGAAGAGAGTGTCAAGTAGGATGCTGTGGTTCTCATTGTCAGATGCTGGAAAGAGTTCAAGGAAGACAAAGACTTTAAGCACTGAAATTATGATCTTGTAATGCTCTGAATACAGAGGTTACTCATATACTGGAATATGGGAATTGCTACTAAAGCAAAATATTCACTCCGGGGTGGCTAGGTGTCACAGTGAATAGAGCACTGGCCCTGTAGTCAGGAGGACCTGAGTTCAAATCTGGCCTCAAACACTTAACACTTACTCCCCCTGTGACCATGGGCAAGTTACTTAACCCCAATTGCTCTGTCTTGCCCCTTCGGAAAAAAAAAGTTTCACTCCTTACCTACATGTGCAATTTGCTTCCCTACAAGAACTAAAGCACCCTTTGGAGGAAGGACGTTAGGAGATTCATAGAGGGGATGGAAGCAGGCAATTAATCAATCAACTCTAATTAAGAGAGTGTTTACTATAAAGAAAACTCAAGGAGTTTATACTCTAATTGGAGCCAGGTCCTATGCTGGAATAGAAAAACAAAATCAAAATGCTTCCTTCTCTCAGGGAGTTTACAATTTATTGGGGGAAACAAGATGCACAGTAGATTACAAAATAATTTTGGTAGCAGCTGGAGAGATCAAGAAAGCTGTTTTTTGATTTGTTTTTGTTTTTGTAGGGAATGCTTAAGCTGTCTGGAAGGAAACTAAGCAGCAGAGGTGAGGAGAGAGGGACAGCTAAGGCAAAGGCACAAAGACAGGAGATAGAGTATCCTGTGTGAAAAGCAGTAAGAAGGCCAATTTGGCTGAACAATTTTGTGTATGAAGCAATAATATGTAAAAAAAAAATTGGAAAGATAGTTTTGAGAGAAGCTGTAAAAGGTTTTAAAGGGAGAGGCACTGGGATAATATGATAAGAACAATGAATCTGGAGTCAGGACCTGAGTTTCAAACCTGACTTTGTTTATTATCTGGATGATCTTGGTCAAAGTCACTTAATTGGTATTCAAGATCCCTAAAACTCCTTCCAGCTATAAATCAAAGCTGAGTATTTGATAATGAATATTTTATACCTGAATCTAGGAAAATGCATTTATTATATAAGGCAAGGTATTTAATGTATAAAGCACAGTGGAAAAGGTTTAAGATGCAGATAGAAAAGCAAGGCAGTTCTTGCTTTCAAGGAGCTTACATTGTAAAAAGAGGAACACAATACACATGGAAGGTTTCAAGAGCAAATCCAATTAAAAAGCCCAGTAGTTTTTAGGGTGCAGCAGCAAAACAGCAATTAATTATTTCTTATAAACAAAATTAAATAAACAAAAAGTAAAAAAAAACAACTATATTCATTTCCTATGCTGAGCCATTTGATGATGCCAAAGATTTTGGGCATTTCTTCCTTTTCTAGGCTTTCGGTATGTGTAGCTGCATCAGTTAAGGAGTCAGGTCACCAGCACCTGAAGAAGTAGTTAGTTGCTAGGTTGTCTCATCTGGATTACTTTCCTAGAAAATGGTTGCAGGATTGGCCAGAACTAGGGTGGTGTGAATGGGAGGTGCTGCCTTTTCTTATATGATTCTATAAAATTACACCTAGAAGTTTATACTTGTTCCTAGAGGTATTAGGAAGCCAATGGAGTTTCCTGAGTAGGGATATGGCATATTAGACCTGTACTTTTAAGAATAACACTTTATCATCGAGAGGAGTACTATATAGGGACTATTGCATAAGCAAGGTTAGAGGTAATGAACTACTAGGGCGCTGGTTCTTGTGGTAGAGTGGTCCTTGGTTGTAGAAGGACATTAAGAACTGCATAAAGTTTAATCCTGATTGCTCAGTTGCAGGGAGTGAGTGTTACTAGCTATAAATAGGACTTTGAGCAAGAGAGAATGTGGGAAGCGGAGGGCTAAATGGATACCAGTATACAGACCTTTAGATATTTGTTCTGCGCGGGGATTATCCCCTTCCATGTTTCAGAAACTAACCCACCAAGTTAGTTCTGGACTGGTGCTAGGTTTGGATCGAGCACTCTGCGTTGGCAGAGAAGTTGCATTTGGCAACAGGGCCAGATAAACGCTAAGGCCGACCACAACTACAAACAAAACCCCTAGTTTCCCAGGGTCTGCCTGGGACGTGTCCCTCGCCTGGTCCCCTGGCGGAGCTTCCGCCGCGCCGCCCCCGCGGCTGAAGGCCTGGCAGTGCTGGGCGGGTGAGGTGGAGTGGGCGTGGCAGCGGCGGCGGCCTCCGGCAGCGCCTTCGCAGCTAGGGGCTGCACTCCTGCTGCAATCGCTCCCTCGCCGCTCAGGATCCCAGGCTGTCGAGACTCAGCCCGAGCGCTTTCAGCTGGGTTTGACTCCTGTCGCTTCCCGTCTCTCCGAACCGGCACCGCCACGACCTGAGTAGCTGTAGGACCGGAGCAGTCTCCTTACCCCACTCACTCCCTGGCTCCTCCGCCCCCGGCCCAGTCTCCGACGGGGGCTGGGGGCGTCTACAAGAGTTCCCGAGCATCTCAGGGGCCCTAAGGATCAGGTAAGGGCGGGCCATGGAGCGATGGGCTACAGGCTTGGGGCGGACCGCCTCGGGCCGCCGCTACTAACGGACGGTGGCTACCGCGGCCCGGGCCCGCTGCCGCGGGAGGCGGGGGCGGTGCGGGAGCTCGAAGGCGGTGCGGGAGCTCGAGGGCCCGGGGCCGAGCCCCGCTTCTGGGCTGGTGACACCGATGCCCCGAACAACTTTTGCACGTGGGGTCTCGGCTTTCCGAGGTGGGGCTCCTGGGGAGGGACCCCCCCCCCCTGGGGAGGCCAAGGTGAAGCCCAGGCACCCCTCCCGCTCTGCCGGGGGCAGGGGCCTCGGGGCCCCCGAGGGCTAGCCGAGCTGGTGACCCAACAGAAACCCAACCGAGAATCTTAAGTCCCTACCTCCCCCCCGGGGGGGGGGGAGGGATTGAAGATTTGAGGGGAGTTTAATGTACAGGCGGGTCACTAGCACCAGTGCCACGTTTCTCTTCCCTCTGATTCCCAGTCCTTGCCCAAGCAGGGCAAGGATGTATCCACTTTCTCTTGGCTGGTCATATTTCACCATTTCCTTTTTAATCTCTTTTGTTGGCGACTTTGGTATCAAAACAAATCATCCTCTAGGCAGAGGTGATAAGAGTCAGAAATTGGAGGGGAGGAACAAGTATGAGGGAAAAAGACCTCTCCCAAAAATTTATTTTTGTATCGGGGTAGGCTCCAAAGTGTATGGGTTTGGAGGGGTTTATTTTTTTTTAATTGAAGGATCATACATTTTCCAGAGCATTAGTGTTTTAAAAATATTGCCCTGTGAAATCATTAATTAGTTCACATCAAAGGAGCATTGTGTAGGCAGGTTGCTATTAAATTACCCCATTTTATAGACCAGGGAGTGTAGGCACCAAAGCTATGCCGCCAGTCATTCTGGAAGCTGTGATTAGAACTTGTTTCACTCCCAGGCCTGTGCTCAACCCAGTAGGTCTTACTGCCTCTGGAAAAGCACGGAATATTGAAATTATGATTAATTTTTTACTTCTTCAGTGTTTATTATCTATTTCCTTTATATTACCTATGTATTTCGAATTTTTTGAGCTCAGTTGAAGTTATCCAGGTTCTTAACAGAGAGAATGACAGGCCCTCAGGATTTTGTCTCTGAAAGGGACAAGCATTCTGAGATGGCATAGTACTTTATGAAGTTGAAGTCACCTTAGTTGTACTTCTACCAGAGAGAAGAGCTGTGTGCTATTGACTAATCTTCTGAATGTTCTCTGTTAAAGATGACTGCTTTCTCCCAGAAAACTATCCAGAAAAAGGATATATTTCATCCTTTTTTCTTTCAATAGGATCTTCTTCTTAGTAAGTGAATAAAACCTGGGACAGCATAGCTAGGATAAGGCATTAACATGTGCAAGGCAAAAATCTAAAAACTGACTCCCATTTTGGTGGTACTGTCCACTAGAGACTTTTATTTGAAGGAAACCCTTCAAAAAGGAAACAAAGGAAACCCCTATGTTGTTATGCTGATTGAAATTTCTGGCTTTTATGTATGTATACATAATATTAAATTATATTTTTAAAAGTTAGGTTACAATATGACTCACATCATCCTACAAGTTGTAGCTTTCCACCTTCTTATTCTGAATCTGTCAACCAGTAGATATAGATAGAACTGGGGGTAATATCTTGGCCTCCCTTAGTACTGCGCATAAAATCCTCTTTTGATTGAGTCAGTGAATCACAATAGACATTCAAATTTCATTTCTTTTCTACAAAAATTATCTTGGAATTAAATGCAGACTAAGTTGTCTTCTGCTCTCATCTCCCTTACATCTGTTAGATTTCTGAAACTTTATAGGTTTGACTTCTGTAATTCTTCCAACAAAGTTATGTATCTCACTTTTGGCATCTACATTTCATATGAATACTTTTTTCCTCAAATGAAAAATTTCCTAAAATAAAATGAAAGGGTATTTACTTATAAAAAGATCCTGTCAAAATGTTGTCTCTTGTAGAAGTGGGACCTAAATAGGACTCGTGCTAGTGGGTGTATCTGGAAAAAAAAAAAGTAGAACCCTTTGAATTAAGTGTCATTGCATGTGTGAAGAAACAGGAACCCTATATAGTACTATATTTGAATTTCTAGCAATTTAAAAAGTCCTACATAGTATTTTAAGTATATAATAATATTTTATGGCCTTCCTCCATAAATAATAAAATACTACCTTGTACCCTTATGATGCCATTTTTCAAGGAGTATAAAGCTTGAGTACTTAAGGTATAAAACTTATCATAGACTATTAAATGGGGAGTTGCAGGATGTCAGAACTCTGCTTCTTTCTCATTGGATAATAGAAACAATTTATTTACTCTCTGAACTTCACTTTAGGCCATTTTTTTTAAAATGAGGATACCATTTGCCCTTTCCTTCCTTTTTCTTTTTTTGAGAATTAAATGAATTATTTTGGAAAACATTTTTGACTTACAAAAAGAAAGGCACTCTGCAACTCAAAAGTATATGAGGTGTGATTATAAGTAACAATGCATTTTTGTGTTTTGTTTTAAACAAAGACTACTCTTTTGAAATTGTCTTCAAAGTCAGTTAAATGAGAAACATACGAAAAAGTCTTATGATCTTAGAGTCACACTTTTTTATAATAAGATAAGTAAAAGCCAGGTTGAACATCCGCCTGATTCACCAGATTTGTTTCTAAGGGACTTTTGGTTCTTACTAAAAATTGAATCCACCTCAAAACTTTTTTTTGCTGTTGTTGATTCAGAAGAATATCCTGTGTAGTCTTTGAAGGCTGTTCCAAAGGAGGCATTCCAAAGGTGTTTTGGCCAATGGCAGTATGTTTGAGTAAGCATATTTTGAAGAGGATCTCTTAAGTTGTCATTTTGTTAAAAAGTCAGTTATATTATTTAATACCTCTAAGAAGTGTATATCCCTCACTCTTAATATTCAGCAAATATTTATTAAATATCTATGATGTTCAGAGCATTGTGTTAGGCATTAGGAGAATACAAATATTAAGAAGAGGGTCCTGCCTTCATTGAGTTTATATTCTAATTGGGAGATGACATCCATACATAAATGATATACAAAATTGAACATAAGTACACAGCAAAGGGACAAATAAAGTGATAAATAAGGTTTAAAAAAGGAATAATAATTCCTCTGTTCTGGACACTGCCTCCAGCTCAGCCATGTCCTGCTTAAGTTATGGTGCCCAGAACTGAACACCATATTCCAGGTGTGGTCTGACAAGTGTTCTAGCAATGGGATCACCATCTTGTTCCTGGAAGCTAGATTTCTTCAAATTGAGGCCAGGATGGAATTTGCTTTTTTGGTCATCACTTCACTGCTGCAGTTCCCTAAAGTCTTCAGATCCCTTTCAGAACAGCTGCTAGCTATTTATACCTACCTCATCTTATTTTACAGTTGATTTTTTTTTTTTACTCAAGTGCAAGACACCTATCCTTATTAAATTTCATCTTTTTAGATTCAGTTCAATGCTCTATAGCTTGTCAAGATGTTTTTGGGTGCTAACTTTATCATCCAGGCTATTAGCCATCCTCCTAAGCTTTGTGTCATCTGTAAATCTGACGTGCATGCCATCAGTGCCTTTACCCAAGTCTCTAATAAAAATGTGAAAGAGCACAGGTTCAAGTACCCTGAAGGTTGCCATGTTGACACTGAACCTTTAACAACTACCCTTTGGGTCTAGCCATCTAACCAGATTTGAATCCATCAGATTATATTATTCTCTTACCCACATCCCTCCATCTTTTCCATAAGAATACTATGAGATATTTTATTAGAATTTTTGCTAAAATCTAGGCAAATTGTGTTCAAAGTATTTTCCTTACTTGCTGGTTTAGTAAACCTGTCAAAAAGGAAAATGAAGTTACTCTGACTTGACATGTTCTTGATGAAGCCATGCAATCCTTGTAATCTTTTTGTAATCCTTGCTTCTCTTTCTAGATATTCACCAAATATCCTCTTCACTGGTTCTTTCAAGAATTCTCAGCAATCAAAGGCAAACTCACAGGCCCATACCTTGCAATCTTAGTTATCTTCCTCTTTTTAAAAGTCAGGACATTTGCTTTTCTCAAATCTTGTGATCCTTTTCTCATTACCCTTGATCTTTCAGTGACATTGACTTTGTGGTAACATCTTCCACTTCTTTAGGGTGAAGTGCTTTGAATTCATCAAAGGTAGCCAAGTTCTCTTTTGCTCTCTCCTTACATATTTTCGTGTATAAACTCCCTGCTTGTCATTTTTGTGCTCATTTTCAGCATAACATAAGAATTAAGTAGTTCTGTCTTTTCTCTTGTGTCAGTTTTCATCCCTATCCACCAAGCAAACGTTCCTAACCTTTCTGAGTCTCCATTTTCTCTCTCTGTAACCAGGAAAAAAAAATGTTTTTGTTGTCCTTAAACTCCTTTGCCAGCCTGAACTCATTCAGAGCTTGACAGTTCTTAACACTTCTCTATTCATTTGTGTGTCTGCCTGTCTATCTGTTCTGTGTTACAAAGATGTATAGTCAGGCAAAACACTTTTTTTTTTTTGTAAAACAAATTTTTGCATTGGCCATGGCCAAATGGAAAACACAAAAACACCCACATCATTCTATATTCTTAAATCATCTCTAAATCATAAAGTAGACACAGTATTTCATCATTAGTCCTCAAATTGTGGTTGGTAATTATATTAATCAGTTTTAGTCATTCAGAATTTTTGTCCTTACAGAATTATAATTTTACAAATTGCTCTTTTCACTCCACTCTATATCAGTTCATATAAATTTTCCCAGATTTCTTTGAAATCATCTACTCCATCATTTCTTATAATACACTAATATTCTATCACATTTATATACCATGACTTTTTCTTTACTATTTATATATATATATAACTATATGTAGTCTTTAAAATATATGTATACATACCATTCCCCAATTGATAGATACCTGCTCTCATATTCCTATTCTTTTCCACCTCAAAAAAGAAGGATAATTGTATACATCCTTAGTTTTGCTGAGGAGTAATCCCTCTATAATTCAGATATCTTTCCTCTCTGTTTCCTTGTTGAGTGGAATAAATTTCTGTACCTGTGTGTGTGTGTGTATGTGTGCGCACGCATGAGTATGCATGAGTATACGTGAGTATACTCTTCCCTCCTTTGATCAGTTTGGATGAGAATGAGGTTTAAGTGTCAGCCCTTCCTACCTCACACACCTTTCTCCTTGTTTGTATTGACTTCTACTTGTATGTGTCAATTATGTGAAATTATTTCCCCCAACATCCATTTCCTCCTCCCCATATATTCCTCTTCCCTTTCTATTTTTCTTTTTAAGATCATCAGAACATAATGTAATCCTTGCCAGGCCTTTTCTCTAATTATATACTCCCTTTAAAATGATGATAAGGCTCAGAGGGTACCCTATGTAGCATCTCCCCATTTAAGAATGTAAACATTTTAACCTTAACCTTTATAATGATTGTTCATGTTTACCTTTTTATGTTTCTCTTAACTCTTCTGTTTGAACTTCAGACTTTCTATCAAGCTCAGGTTTTTTTTCATCCAGAATTCTTAGAAGTCTACTATTTAATTAAAAATCCATTTTTTCCCCTGTAGTATTATACGTAATTTTGGGGGAATATGTTATTCTTGGTTGTAAGCCTATATCCACTGCCTTCTGGACTATCATTCCACTTCTTCACAGTTGTGGCTGCTAAATCATTTGTCATCCTTACAGTGGCTACTTGGTACATGAATTCTTTCTTACTGCTTTCAGTGTTTTTTCTTTGACCTGTAATCTCTAGATTTTGACTATAACGTTTAATAGTTTTTATAATTGTCATTTTAGGGTTACTTTCAGTTGACAGTTGGTGGATTCTTTCCATTTCCACTTTGCCCTCTGGTTCTAAAAGAGATCTGGGCAGTTTTCTTTTAAAATTTCTAAAACAGAATATCTAAGCTCTTTTTATGGTTACAGCATTGAGAGTATGATTCTTGCATTTTTTTTTCTCCTTGATCTATTTCTCAAGTCAGTTGTCTTTGCTGTGATACCTTGCCTTTTTCTTTTATTTTTTCAGTTTTTTATTTTGTCTTAATATTCATTATTCTCTCATGGAATGATTGGCTACATATTGATTCATTTGAATTTTCAGGGTGTTTATTTTTTTAGGCAGGGTTTAAACTATTTTGTATTTCACTGATCTGCCTCTTTTCTCAATTTGTATGATATTGTGCCTCAGATTTTAGCAAATAATTTAGTGCTTAATTATATGCTCTTTTTATTTTTCACTGTTGTTTCTTGTGTTTTAGGCTTATTGCCCCAAATTGACTGTAAGCTACATCAAATCTAGTTGTAGATCTTATGTCTGATTTCCTCTTAATATTTAGTATAGTAATGAGAACACAATGAACATTGATAGATATATTAAAGTCAGGTATGTGGGTGAAACTTGTATTATGACTCAGATAATAAAACCAGATCAAATCAAAATAAAAGTTTCTTCTGGAGTTTCATAGAGCTTTAGAGTACTTTTGTATAGACCTTGTGTAATTAGCAAAGCCTTGTTATACAGGGTTAACTTTTCTGAAAAGGGACCATTGTTTGCGCTGTTGCTAAAATAGTTTCATGCTTCTGAGCATTTCTCTGTATCATGGTGCAAAGAAACATTCACTTGGATTCAAGTCTAAGATTTGATACTTGTTAGCTATGTGACAGTCCCTTTACTTCTCTACACCAGTTAATTTTATGTATAAAATGCGTATTATAATATCTAGCTCACAAGGGGAAAAAGCTTTGTAAACTTTACAGTGCTTTAAAATGAGAATTCTTCTTGTTGCTGTTTATACTTGTTTTAAAACAAGCAATGGCATAGAGTATAGGTATGGTTCTTATCATAGTAAAACTTTGTTTTAATTTTTTATTTGATCTTACAATACACAATGCCAGCTTTTCCTTGTTGCTACAGAGGCTTTATCTGTATGATGTGTGGCAGAACTAAATGTTCCCAAGTCATTTCAACCATAACTTTTGGTTGTATCAGTTAGCAAGCTGATCTCTACAGAGGTATGATCAGGGCAAATGATACTTCTGAGTCCCTGCAGATGGCTTATGGTTGATAATTTTGAACAATGATTAATACTGTAACCATTTGTAATAACCCTTCTTCCTAGTGAGTGGATACATTTATAACTTACCTGAGGTTTCATATATGTATTTTTTTAAAAGTCTAATTAATTTATTTTTAGTTTTCAGTATTCACTTCTATAAGATTTTGAGTTTGGACTTTCCCCCCCCCACACACTCTCATTCCCCTTCCCCAAGATGGCATGCAGTATAATATAGGCTCTACTTATAACTTCATATTAAACATATTTTCATGTCAGTCATGATATAGAGAAGAATTAGAACTATTGGGGGGAACCATGAGAACAAAGAAACAAAACAAAAGGAGAGCAAGTGGTAGGCTTCCGTCTGCATTCAGACACTCTAATTCTTTCTCTGGATGTGGATAGCATTTTCCATCATGAGTCTTTTGAATCTTAGATCCTTCATTGCTGAGAAGAGCTAAGTCTATCAAGGTTAGTCATCTCATGATGTGGCTGTTAATTGTGTACAATGTTCTCCTGGTTCTGCTCCCCTCACTCAGCATCAGTTATTAGAGGTCTTTCCAGGTTTTTCTGAAGTCTGCCTGCTCATCATTTCTTATAGCATATTAGTATTCCATTACATTCATATACTTACAACTTGTTCAGCCATTCTTTAATTCCCTCAATTCCCAATTCTTTGCCACTACAAAAAGAGCTGCTATAAATATTTTTGTACATGTGGCTCCTTTTCCTGTTTTTATGGTCTCTTTGGGATATAGACCTGGGAGTCTTTTTTTATACACATTTTATACACAGTCTTATAGCCCTTTGGACATAGTTCTAAATTGCTTTCCAGTATAGTTGGATCAGTTCACAAATCCACCACCAATACATTGGTATTCCAGTTTTCCCACCTCTTCTTGCATTTATCATTTTCCTCTTTTGTCATGTTAGCCAATTTGATGGATGTGATGTTGTACCTCAGAGTCATTTTGGTTTCCATTTTTGTAATCCATGGTGATTTAGAACATTTTTTCCCTATGATTATAGATAGCTTTAATTTCTTCCTCTGAAAACTGCCTGTTCATATCCTTTGAACATTTATCAATTGGGGAATGACTTATATTATGAATTCAGCCCAGTTCTCTATATATTTTAGAAATGAGGGCTTTATCAGAGACACTGGTTGTACAATTGTTTCCTACCTTTCTCCTTCCGTTTTAATCTTGGTTTCATTGATTTTGTTTGTGCAAAAACTTTTCAATTTAATGTCAGGATTGCTAACCCTGGTTTTTTTTTTTTACTTCAACTGAAGCATAATATAGTCTGCTCTAACCTTTTACCTTTACTCTGTATATATCCCAAAGCTTTAAATGTGTTTCTTGTAAATAACAAATTGGAGGGGAGCCAAGATGGCAGAGTAAAAGCACAAACTTGGTGTGGGCTCTGGCTTCAACCATCTCCAATGCCTGTAAAAAAAAATTATTTTCATTGCTACTTCATAACTGTAATTTTGCTACTGTTGTGAATCATAATGTAAATATCTGATATGCAGGATGTATTTAAATTGAACATAACCTAAAGGTTGAGAAAATAACACATTAAACAAATCTCCTACTGCAGGCAGCCTGGCAGGCTGACAGGAAAGAGCTATTGCAGCATGCTTTAAGTCAAGTGCAGTCCCCAGTGAGCTGAGGTTCCAGCCCCAGGGTGGCCCTGACCAGCACCCAGACAGGCCAGAGCAGACTTCAGGAGAGTGAATCAGTAGCAGCTGTGGTGGCTTCCAGACTTCTCAACACATAAACGCCAAAGAGAAAATAAAGGTCAATCAGGAACTCTGTTGTAAGGCTGAAGGAACAGTGAGGTTGGGCCCCTTCCCCCAGGACAAGAAATGGTGGGAGGCAGTGCCACATAGCTGCTTTCAGAGCTCCTGGCCATCAGATTCTAGGGGAACCAAGTAACCTGTTCAGAGGGTAATCACTCTTGTTTTGACCTGCCTGGATCTGGATTGCTGTCTTGGGTGTTAGTCCTGGGGTATGTGGCCAGTGAACCAGAGCTTATGGGGACTGTAGAGAGGGTGCCCAACTAGTAGCTACGGCAGCTGCAGAAACCCCAGCAATTTGGGACAAAGCTATTTCTATTCTGTAGGCAGAATTCTGCTGTGGCAAAGAGCTCAAAAGTCAAGTAATTGGTAAAATGAGGAAGTGTAACCAGATATACCGTCCTTTTTGGGGGACATAAAGGATCAAAGCATGGAACTGGGGGAGGACAATGAAGTCAGAATTCTTGCATCAGAAGCTTCCAAAAAAAATTTTAATTGGTCACAGGTCATGGAGGAGCTCAAGAAGGATTTTGAAAATCAAGTAAGAGAAGTGGAGGAAAAACTGGGAAGAAAAATGAGAATGATGCAAGAAAATCACGAAAAGTGAGTCAACAGGCTGCTAAAGGAGACCCTCCAAAAAATTCTGAAGAAAATAACACATTAAAAAGTAGACTAACTCAAATGATAAAAGAGGCCCAAAAAGCCAATGAGGAGAATACCTTAAAAAGCTGAATTTGCCAGATGGAAAAGGAATTTCAAAAACTCACTAAAGAGAATAATTCCTTCAAAATTAGATTGGAGCAGTTGGAATTTAATGACTTTATGAGAAATCAAGATACAAACAGAGCCAAACAAATGAAAATATAGAAGGCAGTGTGAAATATCTCATTGGAAAAACTACTGACCTGGAAGATAGATCCTGGAGAGATAATTTAAAAATTATTAGACTACCTGAAAGCCATGATCAAAAAAAGAACCTTGAAATCATCCTTCAAGAAATTCTCCAGGAAAATTGCCCTGATATTCTAGAATCAGAGGACAAAATAGAAATGGAAAGAATTCACTGATCACCTCTTTAAAAAGATCCCAGAAAGAAAACTCCTAGGAATATTATAACCAAATTCCAGAATTCCCAGGTTGAGAAAATATTTATAAGCAGCCAGGAAGGAACAATTTTACTATTGTGGAAACACAGTCGGTGTAACACAAGACCTAGCAGCTTCTACATTAAGGGATTGAAGGGTTTGGAATATGATATCCCGGAGATCAACAGAGCTAGTATTAAAACCAAGAATCTACTGAGCAAAACTGAGTGTAATGCTTCAGGGGAAAATATGGTCATTCAATGAAATAGAGGACTTTCAAGCATTCTTGATGAAAAAACCTGAGCTGAATAGAAAATTTGACTTTCAAATACGAGAAGCATGAGAAGGTAAATAGGAAAAAGGAATCATAAGGGACTTATTAAAGTTGAACTATTTACATTCCTGCATGGAAGAATGATAATTGTAACTCATTGAAACTTTTCTCAATATGAGGATAGTTAAAGGGAATATAAGAGCATGTATGTGTGTATAAATATATACATAAGTGTGTGCATATGTGTGTACATGTATACACAGAGGGCACAGGATGGGTTGAATATGAAGGGATGATATCTAAAAAGTTAAGAGTTGAGAGAGGAATATATTGGAAGAAGAAGAAAGGGAGAGATAGATTAGGGTAAATTATCTCATATAATAGAGGCAGGAGAACACTGTTACAATGGAGGGGAAGAGCAGGAAGGTGAAAGGGAATGGGTCAACCTTACTCTCATTGAATTTGGCTTAAGGAGGAAATAACGTACACACTCAATTGGGTATCTTACCCTATAGGAAAGCAGGGGGGAAGGGGATAATAGGGGGAGTGATAG
>JAQQSW010004683.1:0-14381 GCA_028646575.1 Pseudocheirus occidentalis | reverse complement strand
ACTACAGCTGCTGCTGATACACTCTCCTGAAGGCTCCAGCTGAGGCTCATCTTGGCCATCCCCCGCCCCCGCCCCCCAGCCGCCAAGCCATGGTTTCAGGCTGGGCTGGTTTCAGCTCAGATCACACTATGATGATCCCTGCCTGCCAAGCTGCCTTCAGCGGGAGATGTGTTTTTCTGTTGTGAATTTTGGAGCCCTAAAATATGTTTAGAGTCATAATTTATGGGCATTTCAGATGGCTATGTGGGAGCTGCAGAACTTTGTTGCTTCTATGCTGCCATCTTGGTTCCACACGCCTCGGTTGTTTTTCCAATGAGATATTTATATTTTTCTATTTTTTTCACTTTGTTTTATTGTTTCTTGATATGTAATAGAATCATTAGCTTCTACTTGCCCAATTATAATTTTTAAGGAATAATTTTATTCAGTGAGCTTTTATATCTCCATTTTCCATTTGATTAAGTCTAGTTTTTAAGAAGACCTTTTTTTAGTGAATTTTTGTATCTCTTTTTCTAGTTGGTCAATTCTGGTTTTTAAAGTATTCTTCTTTTCATTGGCTTTTTGTGCCTCTTTTACCATCTGGACTATTTTGATTTCTTACGATGTTATTTCCTGCCATAGTTCTGTGTCTCTTTTACCAAACTGATGACTCTTTTCTCATGATTTTCTTGCGTCACTCTCATTTCTTTTCCCAATTTTTCCTCTACCTGTCTTATTTGAGTTTTAAAATCCTTTTAGAGTTTCCTAGGAATTCTTTTTTTAGGCTTGAGACCAATTCACACTTTTTTTGAGGCTTTGGATGTAACTATTTTGACTTTGTAGTCTTCCAAAATTATGTTTTGATCTTCCCTGTCACTGTAATAATTTTCTATGATCAGGTTCTTTTTGTTGTTCTTTGCTTATTTTTTCCAGCCTATTTCTTGACTTTTAACTTTATTTTAAAGTAAGGCTCTGTTCCAGTCACAGAAAGAGCACTGTCACAAGCTTGATGTTTTTTATGCTGCTGTTTTCAGTGCTAGTTTGGATGATGGGGGGTTGGGGAGGATGGGACACATGCATCCTGTAAGTTTTCAGTTCTTCTAAGGTGGTATGACCTAAGGAGAGGTATAGTCACTGCTCTCCTAGCCAGTGGTCTATTCTTTGAGTGACCCCAAACACTCCTTTCTTCCCTGAAATTGTGACCAGGGTCCTTACTCCCCTGCAGCTGCACATTCTAGTGTACTATAGTGGTTCTACTCATCCTAGGACTATGGCCTGGATACAGGCAATGCAATGGAGTCCTACACACAGTGCCAGCAAATAGTTCATTGTCATCTCCTTCTGACCAGTTGTCCTGAAGCCCCCCCCCACCTTACCATCTGTGAGATGAAAACTCTGTAAACTGCCACAGCCTATTCAGTACCCCAAAGGCTTGCATCTGGTTTACCCAGGTGCAGCTTACACTGGTACTCCAATCTCACCCACTGGGGCAGACCCTTCCTGCCAACCTACTAAGTTGTCTTGGGCTGGAAATTTGATTCACTCTGTCCTTTTGTTGATTCTCTTGCTCCAAAATTTGTTTTGAGGGATTATTTTAAAGTTGTTTGGAAGGGAATTTTGGTGAGCTCAAGTGAGTTCCTGCCTTTACATTGCCAACCTAGATATGCCTCTACCCCAAAACATTTTTTAAATACTCAGTGGATGCATCTTAAATACAAGAATATGGCTGGATTCAAGCTACATTTGGAAATGCATATTTAACAACATTTTTAATATTTTTTTCTCCACAGAATAACTTCCAGTGTGAAAATGCACTGTCACTCTAAAAGTGCTTATATAATCTAAAAGTTTTCAATTTTTCATAAAATGCCTTTGTAAAAAAAGAAAACTTGTTCTAAATTTTTCTAGACCCTTACTTATCTGCAATGATTACAAAAACAGCATCCCTTGACTCAACCTTCCCCTCTCTTTCCAATCAATATCTCTTCATTTTCTGTAGGCTATTTCCAGTTAAATACTCCTGTGAAACCTAAAACTTAGCTGCTAAGAAACTAAACTTATTCCTCCACAAAGAATTACCTGTTCTAATATGCATAGCATACTAAACAGTACCACTAATCCCTCCCAACTGCTGAGGCTTGTAACTCTGCAATCATCTTGGGCTTTTTTCTTTTTCTTCTATGTAATCAATCCTGATTTGCCAAATCTGCTTGGTTTTTTCACAACCACTACATTATTTTAGATACTCTCTTCACTTCCTTCCTATAGAATTATTAAAAAGCTCCTATCACCACTATTCTTCTTCTGCCTTACCCAAACTGGAGGTTGCTTTTTAGAATTTTTTTTACATTCTCATTATGTCACTTCCTAACTCAAAAACTAGAACAACCTATTATAATATGTCCAATTAATCCTATTCATAAGTTATCAGGAGAGCAAAATAAAGCTGAATACAATGGTCTCTTAGCTCTATTCATATCATAAAATAAAACAGTATACAATTGGTACCTACAGCTACATTCAAAGATGTTACACATAACCTCTTCAAAATCCTTATTTGTCATTTTGAGAAAGTGAATATAAATTTAGAAAAAATGCAGATTAGAAATAGATAACTGTTAACCAGTATAAAACCTAAAGCAGAAAAAAACGATTTATTAAAGAATACTTTTCCTACTTAAAATGACAATTTTTATTTAGGACTTTTTTTATTGATCAAATGGAAATGATTCCAAGTTACCAGCAGCATCTGTCTGACACAGCAAGGCATTAGTTGAGTAAATAACTATCACCATGGGAACCTAGCATAAAATTAAGCAAACAAAGATACTAACTCCATAGCAACTTGATTCAAAAATCAAAACTGTAGGAAATCCTCTTTCATGGGAAAAAAAAACATCAAATGATCATCTTATGAAACAAAAACTAATGAATCTGTTAATGCCTTTCACTAGCAAACCACCCTTAAAAAACAAATTCATAAAGCTGAAACATTCTATTCTTTAGTTGAAGATAGGTTAGGGGGTAGGAACTGGACCTGTGATTTCCTAGGGAAGGAAACTTCTTCTTCTGCCTAGGCAGGTCAGGACCTTCTGTGCAAGCCATCTTAAAGAACTGGCTGAAGAAGTTCTGTGCTCTGGCTGAGATGACCCAGTCAGTGTGTGACACAGAACCTGAGCCTGGGTCTTCCTGGCTGGAAGGTCAGTTCTCTCAATCTTAACATGCTATTGCTCATATGAAGACAAATCCATTCAACTACTGGCAGGCAAGTCCATTCACAGCAGAACCAGTCCCAAAGGTGATTCCCAAAGACCACCTCTTTATCACTAGGGTTTCAGTGCTGTCTTAGCTGCAAAGCCCTGCCTTGATTCCTACTCCTTAATTCCTGTGGCTCTCTCTCCCAAACTTTGAGACTCAAAGTCAGAGACTATACTCCCTTCACCTACAATGAAAAAAAAACAAATAAGAAAACCAAGGGCCCTACTTTGAAGGGGTCATATGATCTCAAAAAGAAGAAGGCCCTAATGCCTTTCCCTTTACCACATGGTATTTGGGGAGCAGAGCAGACTCAAGCCTTTTTTGAGGACAGTTCTAGTTACACTGCCAATCAAAAAAGGCCTCTCCCAACAACATGGTTAGCCAACTGGTTAATGTCCAGGCACACTCCAGAATCAGGGGTGGGGATACTGCTGCTGATTCTCTCAAAGGTATTCCCCTTACCACAACTCTCTCAGAAACAAGCACCACAGCATCCTCATGTAGAAAAGTTATACCAATCAATCGGTAAACATTTCTTAAGCACCTACTACGTGCCAGGCCCTGTGCTAAGCACTGGGGATACAAAGAGAAGCAAAAGACAATCCCTGACCTCAAGGAGTTTATAATCTAATGGAAGAGACAACAAGGAGCGGCTAGGTGGCACAGTGAATAGAGCACTGGTCCTGGCATCAGGAGGGCCTGAATTCAAATCCAGCCTCAGACACTTAACACTTACTAGCTGTGTGACCTTGGGCAAGTCACTTAATCCCAATTGCCCTGCCCTCCTCACTCCAAAGAGCAAAAAAAAAAAAAAGAGAGAGATAACAAATAAATGCAAACAAGCATCCAAGAAGGTCAAAGCAAGAGCAATTACCCTCTGAATGGTCACTTGGTCCCCCTATGATCTGCAAGCCAGCCATGCAGTAGCAGAGCGCTGCAGCCACCTCTAACCACAGCGGCAGGGGCCAGACCATGCTCTTCTCCAACCCGTTCCAACAGAGTTCCCCACTAACCTTTTACTTTGTCTTTGGCATTTATGGGTTGAGAAGTCTGGAAACTGCCACAGCTTCCAGAGATTCACTCTCCTGAAGCCTGCTCTGGTGGGTCTGTGCTGCTTGTCAGGTCTACCTTGGGTCTGGGACTGCATGGCTCACACGGGACTGCTCAGTCCCCAACACAGGATAGGCCCTGCTAGGCTGCCTTCAGTGGGAAATTTGTTCCTGTCACTTTGTGGGTTCTGCAGCTCTAAAATTTGTTTAGAGTCAAATTTTACAGGTATTAGAGGTGGCTGGTGCAGGAACTCAGCCAAGTTCCTGCTTTTACTCCGCCATCTTGGTTCTGCCCCCCCCCCTTATATACAGTAAATATTCAATAGCCATTTAAAGGATTACATAACTCATTTGAATAAATATTATTACAGATATTTAAAGGATGGGCATAACTCAATTGAAGAAATTCTGTTGTAATAAAAACTTTGGAATCCATTCATTGTTCAAAAAATCAAACAACCTCTACTTGAAGTGAGCTTACATTCAAATGGGAGATACCAAATACATGCAAAAATATAGTTCAACTTTTTAGAATAATCCTGTCCCTCCTGTCTAAAAGCCAGCGGAGCTCTGGCCAACACTAAGACGATGACAGTCTCTCCACTGGTATATGCAATTTTATATTTAAATCTAGAAATAAAATGCTTCCTACATTGTTTTCCTCAGTATAAAAGTCACTGGTTTTAGGACTGTTCACCCTCCAGTTTTATGAGGATGAGAATAAAAAAAAATCTGAGATTACTCTATAAAAATCAGTAAAGCTCCCCTCCTAAGAGACACTTCTTTCTGGTGAATAGTTTATCCCTGAGTAAGAATGCTCATGATATTACATGTAATCCTATGTGCCCTCTGTGACGTACGCTTCATGGTTTCCAAAGCACTTCCTACAAGTACTTCATCTCACTGGATCCTCACAATAACCCCATGAGGGCCAGAGCACAGAGCTAGCTATTTTAGAGCTTCCAAAGCTTCATGAGTTAAGTGGTAGAACTAGGAACTGAATACAGATAGTTGGGCTCTTCCCTAATCCAGGGTTCTTTACATTATTCGTTGTTGCCTCACCATAAAGAGAGTCCGACTGTGCTCCCAATAAAAGTCACTTTGGTAGCCCATATATCCATTTCCCAGGTGGATACACTAACTATAGTAAATGCATAATGTTTAACATGGGTGGGAAATTGGATGTTCTAGTGATTCTAACGGGAGGTTTTCAAGAGGAGGTTAGGTGACTATTTGTCTGGATTGTTGTAAAAGTGACTCATGGGGTAGAGGCTACTAAGACTGCATGACCTCTGTATTCTTAGCTATGGGATTCTATGAAATGTTCTGACAAATATTAAGTTATTTTACGGAATTTACAAGGATTTCCACTTTTAAAAGAATCTGAATGTAAAGCTAAACGCACCACTGAAATTGCACAGAACAAATGTAAACCTTTCTTCAGCAATTCAGAAGTCACTTGAGGATATTTCAGCGACTGCCCTTAGATCATCATTATGAGCATTGCCATTTCAACATTTTAATATCTTAACAGAATTCTAACAGATAAAATTTCTGCCTGGAAGGAAAAGGAAAATGTCCTGTTGAACTGTGACAGGATCTGAAAATCTAAATAAAATGCATCTTATGAGTTGTAATTTCATGTCTTTAATGCCCTGGTTCCAACTGTCCTTTCGCGGCTTATGACATGTCATTCCTCTTTGAACATTCTACAATCCAGCCAACTTGGTCTTCTTGTGCGACTCTTATGTGCCAATTTTTCTCCCACTGCTATGCCTTTGCACAGGTTGCCTGTCCCCCACACACCTCACCTCTGCCTCAGAATCCCTAGCTGCCTTTAAAATTTAAGCTAAGTGCCACCTCTACATAATACTTCTCTTATTCTCCTCTCCTCCAGAAATTACTTTGTCTCATATGTATATGTCATCCCCTGATGGAATATACACTCTCTCTTGAGGATGGGACTGTTTAATTTTTGTCTTTGTATCCCCAGAACCTGGCTCAGTGCTTGGCACACAGAAGGCATTTAATAAATAGCTGAATGATCAATGATAACTCTTAGATTTATTTCTGGTGGCAATGAGTCATCAGATAAGGTGTCATTAATTGATATACTGCTCTGTACAAAAATCAAAACATAGACAGCGGCCAATATTCACATGGAAAATCTCACAATGAAAAGGTTCTTCAATATACAAAAGGATTAAGGGCAGATTACCTTTAAGCAAATAGCTCAACTGGTACACTTCAGTGTTTGTTTACTGACATATTAAAGGAGAGCGAAATAAAGTATTAGCGGACACAGCAGCCCAAAGAAAATAAAACTGCCAATTGAAAGAGAAACAGGATTCAATTCTATATGGGATTCTATGGAATGTTCTGACAAATATTAAGTTATTTTATGACTTTGCAAGAACATATCACTTATATAAATTAAACTACCTCCACCCTCAAATTCCACAATTACATTTAAAAATAATCCTCAAGTTTAAAAAAAAACCTCTACCTATCTGGCTTAGTGGAAGGCTGTATCACAGCACGTTTTACTTTGTCTAAAGACTTGATTGTTTATATAAGCCACTGTAAATATGCTATTCAACATTATCCAAAAAGGAAGTCCCTGAAACAGAAGCTTCAAAGTCACTTATTTGGAAAGAACTATTATGAATATAAAACTTTATGCTCTAATACTAGTCACCATTAACATTCTTCTATTCATTTCCAAATCATCACTAATTCAGTGATCTCACATCCCTGGCAGTTCTTAAACTGGGGTTATCTTACCTTCTATTATTCCAGAAAATAGGATGTAATATTTTATGATCATTTTACTACCTGAAAAAAATTCATTCCTGAAATAAAAGAAAACATTTATCTTCCAAAATAAAAAGGTCACAGGCTATCTGGTATCTAAGGAAAATGAAATTATTTTAAGAGGTAACTTTAAAAATCTGTTTTATAAACCATGCTCATATTTGTAAAGCTATGTGTAAATGCTCCCCTGGCAGAGTTGGACCTAACAGCCTCAGAGTGGCACAATGCACTAAAGAGTTGTGTTGAGAGCTGTATTTTTTCCAAACCATGAAGAGAGAAGGCTTTTTGAGGGATCAGCACTGGAGGGTGGAGCTTGAGGCAGAGGGTTTAAAAAGCTCTGAGAAGGTTTAGAGCGAGTTAAGAGAAGCCAGGCAGCCCAGTCAGAGGGGCAACAGCTGAAGCAGCAGCAGTAGTGGATAAACAGAGATGGCCACCTGGAGTCTTCTTCCTTTCCCTGGCTGGCAGGCTGGCTTATTAAGAGAATCCAGGAGTGACTGAATTCAGTCTTCTTTGAGAAACTGCAAGAACAATGGTGAATCTCTTTCTCCACTTTGTGTTATTGACCAGAAGGGATGGGTGACAAGATTACCTAACAATGGTTATTCAGACATTTAAACATTTGGTTCCTTAAAGATAAGTTTAGTGGCATCCTGAGTTGGTATTTTGCTACATGGGAAGTATGAGAGGGAAGAAAACTGGTGGATATTTAATGCGGCTTAAATGGTTTCAAGAATATCTTCCTGGTTTGCCTATCAAGAGATTGGGAGGTGGGGAGGAAGTGAAGGACGCCTAGATATCTTATACGTTATATTTGTATTTTGGGTCTTTTTATGCTTTAAAGAAAAGAAGTCACACAGAACTGCTGCCTTCACCCTACTTTTAAATCCTTAGAAGCTAATGTCCTTTTATACAAAGGGTTATTTGTTTTTTGTTTGTTTTTCTCCATCCACTAGAGAGAGGAAAGGGAGCAGATACCTCAAGAGAAGGTCAACATTGAATTCAGTAGAAATTAATGTATGAAAGTGCTTCCATTAAAAATCTATTCACTCAGGGTGAGTAGGTGGCTAGGTGGCGCAGTGAGTAGAGCACCAGCCCTGGAGTCAGGAAGACCTGAGTTCAAATCTGGCCTCAGACACTTGACACACTAACTAGCTGTGACTTTGGGCAAGTCACTTAATCCCAACTGCCCTCCAAAAAAAAGCAAAAAAAAAATCCATTCACAAAAAATCTATATACATCATAATCTATTTGCCAAAGAAAACTGCACAGTAAAAAATCATTAAAACTATTTAAAAGAAAAAGGAAGATAAGTATATAACAAAGGATATCATATCTACTTAAACAAAATTGTTTGACAAGTGAAAGGGAGAATTTCTTCAATACTTTCTATGTAGTCAGTTATTAGTAATTTTATTTAAGGTTAAAATTAAATACGTTGAGTTACACTGTGGCATGTTTATAGGCAGAACTCCCTTAGAATTCAAATACTTACCTCAGATGAATTAGTGGAGAAAGTTAGAGAACTTTTTTTTTACACTAGGCTTATAATTTTATTTCAAAATATGACATCCACTTTACCAAAGTAGATAAGCAATTTAATTGTTATCTAGGGCACTGAAAGGTTGTCACCCATAGGAACTGTTTTTATTCCTATAGGAACACCACCAGTCCATGTCAGAGACAGGTCTTGAACCCCTCTTCTGGACTCCAAGATCAATCACAACATGCTACCAGTCCTATAGAATCATAGGATTCTGGAAAACAGAACATTGTTATATTATATCATATCATATCATATATAATGTATGTAGTATATAATATGTATATATGTATATAATATGTATTAATATATGCTATATTGATATATATACATATATTAATGTTCTGTACAACAGAACATTGGAGCTCAAAGTTGCCAGAGAGATCACTCAATGTGCTCCCTTCAATTGAATATATGGGGAAACAGAGACCCAGGGAATTCAAATGACTTTCCCAAGGTCACACTGCTGATGAAAGGAAGAGTCAAGACTAGAATCCAGATCACTGGCCTCTTAGCCCAGCAATCTTTCTACTACATTATGCTACAGTTCTGAGGAAAAACAGACAACTGGGAAGGAAGTAAATTGCTACCACTGTCTTCTCCCACCACAGGGCTTGTGAATGACCTAATATATGATAAAGTTGCACAAAGATTTAATGACTTTAACAGCAATTTATTTGCCAAATGTATCTTTTTTTTTAAATCACTTTCCTTGGGATTTTATTTGATGCTACATCAATTCAACAAGCATTTATTAAGTAACTACCACAGAGAAAGGATATATTAGGTACTACACTGTCATCTGAATACCTTCTCTCCATCTCCAAATGAACAATATGTTCAAGGTCTGCATTTCTATAATATGATCAGCATTAAGGGGTAAGGATGCCACTTTCAAAATGTGACTTAATGAAATCACACCTTAGAGTAATGTGTCTAATTTAACCCCCTAAAAAATTACGAATACCTGTCTCAAATAACCTCCAGTCTCCACATCTAGAAGCCTCTTTTTTAAATATACAATAACATATTTCTACAATCTGTTTACTTCAGTAAAAATATATTAAGTGACTAATAATAATAATAATAATAACAACTACCATTTCTATAGCCCTGGTCATTTTATTTGATCCTCGCAGTATCCCTGTGAGGCTGCGGCTGCTATTCTCTCCATCTTGTTACCGAGGATAATGAAGCAGAGCGGCTCAAAGATCTGCCCAGTGTGACCCTGCTAGCGTCTGAGGCAGAATTCAGAGTCAGCCCGCTAGCCACTGGACCACCCACCTGCCTCTTTACTACGTAATAAACACTATAGCAGGCAGTGAGGTAAAGAGAACTGAAATACCGCCCCCACAGAGCTTATAATCTTCGAGACAGGACATGTCTCCAGATTAATATGGTACAAAAAAGAGCAAAACAAATTCATGAGTGATAGAAAATAAAGAACATGGAAAGAAGCTATTTTCCTGTAGCTTTTTGCCATACTAAGTGGCTTCAAAGAAAAAAATACAATGTCCAAAGGTAGAAAGAGGCAATGGGCACTTGAAGAAAAGAATAAAGGAATTTTAAGTCTTTCACTTTACATATTTTAATGCTTTTTCTGTGTGAAATCATTTAGCAAATACATGATGTTACTATTTACATCTAGATATAATAAGCATACTCATTAATACACCTGTATCTAATGTGCACATGTAAATATACTCGAATATTACACATTTTTATTTGGTGACGCTTTCTTAAATGGTTTTCTACAACTGATCACACTCTTCTGTCCAAGGCCAAGGTCTCTGCATTCAGGAATTCTGTATGTGTCTCTGTGTGTTTTTATATAACCGCAGTATGGGCCATGGGAACACAATCCTTTTCTTTTGTGTCTTTCCACTTATTTTTTTACAGTTCAGTTTTCTACGTGAAATTGTTTTGTGATGTGTGCTATGTCTGGTATTGATACACTCTCTACACATAGGTGCCAGACATTTTCTGGGAACACTTTATTAAACTGTTTTCTGCATGTTTACTGTACTCAACTTGGGGAAGGCCCCTTTAAAAAGAACATAAAGTCCCTTTGTAGAACTCATCTATTTTAAAAAATCAATTAACTACCCACATTTTACAAAGAAGGATAAAAGGTCCTTGAAGGAGATAAAATGATAAATTAGACTCTACCACTATGAAGCTTTTAGGACGTGCACCCAAATAACTATAAAAGAAAAATACATGAGAGTTAGTAAAAAAGTATTGTATCTCCTGTTTCAATGAAATGACAACTATTATCAAATCTCCAAAGAGACTCTCATCCCAGTGCTCGGTTGCTTTTGATTATATCCATCCAGCAATATGTAGATCTGCTGAGTTTTAATTCTTTAAAAAAAAACAACTGGAAATTCTATTTCTCTTCCCCTCAGATATGGTAAACATAACTTATTCCTGAGCACTTGTAAGACTAGCAATTTAATCATCTTCTTTTTTACCTAAAGCCTCTATTTCCAAAGCACACAAAAAGGAAGCAAAATGATCCCCTATCAGGGCCCTAAAGAGGGTCTGTACATGAAGTGGAGAGTTTGGGTGAGACAAGGCCTAAGAAGTATTCTCAGCAAGATGTGAAATCCATAGAAAAAGCATCAGTGTTTTAATTCACTGCTTCCTCAGGCCACCTGCTTCAAATCAAAATAGCTGCCAATGCAAACTGGGATTCCGGTCAACCTGGCTTAGAAACAAATACATACCCAATAAGTCACAGAACAAAGACCCAATTATGCAAGCAGTTTTGAGGGTGGGGGGCTTCAAGAGGGGGTGCCTACCATAGAATGACATGATCTGAAATCACTCTCAGAATTCAGTAATTAAATAAGACTTTTTAAAAAAATCTTATTTGCTCTTTGTTATAGGACTAAGTTACAGCTATGCATTAAGATGATTTTAAAAAACAAAAATCTTTATTACAGGTATAGTAGTGCTAAAGGAAACACTAATACTATCTGTGCTGGAAAGATGAAAATAAAAAATATAATCCTTGGAAATAAAATTTTATCTTAATTACATCAGGAGATAAAAGAAGACTGAGTTTATTATATTTAAAAACTTGAATTCTTAGAATCTGCATACTACTACAGAAAATAATTTTTAAAAATAATTCTATTAAAAATTTGGCATATGTTCACATATCATGCATGCTTATTTGTCAAATCATTTCATATAAAAACTGGATAATTAAAAATAAGTTCCATGTTAGACTCATGACGAAAGGATAATGTAGCTTAAGGATTATTTTGTTGAAATGAAAACTAATAAGTGTTTAAATTTTAAAGTCTCCACATATCGCAAAAGGTGAACACTTCTGTAAATGGAATTATTTCATACTAGTTTGGGGATGCATAAATATTTAAATACCTTACCACAAGTTAAATATTTCATTAATTTGGTTTGTAAATAGCC
The DNA here is from genome assembly GCA_028646575.1 of Pseudocheirus occidentalis. NCBI lineage: Eukaryota > Metazoa > Chordata > Mammalia > Diprotodontia > Pseudocheiridae > Pseudocheirus > Pseudocheirus occidentalis. The sequence continues at coordinate 2,303 of JAQQSW010004683.1, read as the reverse complement.
ATGCAAGGCAGGTGATCTGTTCTTTCTTATTTTAAAATTTCACTCCAACCTCAAACCATCCACACTTTGCCAGGCTCCTGACCATAGAGCATGAATTGGAAATCTGGCTGCCCACCCAGCCTTTCTTCGTGTATCAGGTTTCACCTCCACTCACCACCCAACATTGTGAATAGATTATTTCTAGTAATAACTAAGATTTTTTTTAAAAAAGTAACAGGAGGAAATTTCAAAACAGAGGAATTCAGGCTGCCAGGGAGAATATGTCCTGAATATAAAGTGAACACTTCCATGTAAAATTTAAGGTGATCATTTATTTTAAGGGGACATCTTTAGAAGGAAAGTCAATAGGAAACAAGTCTCCACTGCCTCCCAATATTTCAAGTCTATATGTTCCATTAAGGATAGATGGACAAACAGCTCCATCATTTTTGTTGTTGCTGTTCAGTCATTTCAGTCCTGCCCAATTCTCTTGGCAGACACGCTGGAGCAGTTTTGCCATTTCCTTCTCCAGCTCATTTTGCAAATGAGGAACTGAGGCAAACAGGGTTAAGTGCCAAGGGTCACACAACTAATACGTGTCTGAGGCCAGGTGTTTGCCATTTTCATAGAAGATCCAAGGCATATCTAGAATCAAGTCAGAATTCCCTATAAATAAAGGAGTCCTCCAAAGGTGGACAGCTGCATGGGGATGACATTGTGCTCACTCAAGAGCCTTCTAAGTTAGCATACCAATGTCTACTACACAAGCTCTGTGTGTGTGTGTGCATGTGAGACTGACAGACAGAGGTACAAACAAGCAAGATGGTCCCTGGCCTCATGGAGTTTACATTCTAATAGCAAAAGTCAACACTAGAGGAGGAAAGGCACAAGGGCTGACCTGAAGGGACGTAATCAGCAGCATGGTCTGGCGATGTCTAGGAAGTATCCAGGAGGCTTCGTTCTGGGCATAAGGTAAAAGCTCTCGCCCCTGGGAGATGTTATGTTACCTTGCCTGTGTCTAACCCCTTGCTCTTGCCATGTGATAGGCTCGATCTCCTTTTCACTTATATGTGTCATCGATGGCATCCTTTACACAATGTTACTATTCCTTGCTTGTAACATGTTGTCACCTGCTCATATCCACCACACACCTCACCACTGCCCTCTGATTGCTTCTAAACTTCAGTTTGTCAAAATCTGTCATGTTTCTTGACTTGAAGCCATACAACAATAGCACAAGAATACTGGTATTTAAAAAATACTGGCCTTTGTTTCAGAGAGAAATGTGAGTTCATTAAAAGAACTTGTCCGGTTTCCCAAGGCAATCCAACCTGTTCTCTTTCCAATCTGGCATGAATGGAAGGAAGGATATAGGCTGAGAGTTCAGGTAACTTGCCCAGTATCATAAAGTTAGTACCAGTCAAAGATAAGACTGATTAGTGATGGAAAAGGGAAGGCCATATTCTAGGTGCAAGGAACAGATATACCAAGGTAGCAACAAGAAAGCTATGCTGGAAAGGCTACAAGTGGATTTGCTTAAATGAGAAGAGAGCCTACACCGGAGAAAAATGAGAAATGATGTGAAAGAGTGTAGAGGGGTGTGTCTTTTTCCCTGAACCTCACAAACACAAACAGAATAAGACTGCAAATTCTGACCAAGAAAAAATTAATAACTGAGAAGTCAAATATGTTGTGGATAGAGTGCTGGACTCATCTATCCCTCAGATACTCAATAGCTGTGAGACTGCAAGCAAGTGACTCGGTTTCCTCATCTATAAAATGGGAATAATAACTTGCACTACCTACTAAATAAGATGATTGAACTAAGCACCTTAAGGCCCTATATAAAGGTAAGTTAAGTGACCCAAAGAGCAATTAAAAGTCACAATGAGTATGGCTAGCACCTGGAAAATAAGTGTCTATTAATTAAATACATTGCAACATATGGACAACTCTGGTACATAGGCTAGAAGCAGTATTAAAAACACCATTGAAAATATGCATTTTCGGCCAAGATGGCAGCATAGAAGCAGCAAAGCACCGCAGCTCCCACATAAACATGCTAAAAAAACTCATAAAATGGGATGCTAAACAGATTTTCAAGCTCCAAAACTCTCCAAAAGACAGAAAGAACATCTGTTCCTACAAGCAGCCCAGCAGGCGGGGCTCTTCACAGCAGTCTGGGACCCGCGGCTAAAACCCGGGCCAGGTCAAGCCCTAGGGCATCGGGCGGGGAACCGCATCTATAAGATTGCAGATCAGCTGCACTGGAGGCACAATTACCACTTCTATCAGGCCAGAAGAAAAAAAAGGCTAAGAGAAAG
>JAQQSW010004682.1:0-14382 GCA_028646575.1 Pseudocheirus occidentalis | reverse complement strand
AAAAAAATGAAAAAATAGAAAGCAGTGTGAATAAGTATATGAGGCTGAATTTGAATTCAAGTCTTCCTGACTCCAGGCCCGGCACTTTTTCCACCACACTACTCAGCTGCCTAGATGGCAGAAAGAAGGAACAAAGGAGAAGTCTCCCGGAAGTTAGGCACACTGTTCGACTTTGCCTCTAAGATGAAAAAAGAACCTCCTCTGGCTTATCTCTCTCAAATAGCCTCAGAAATTCAAGTTAAAAATGGGTCACCAACTAGCAAAGTTTGGGATAGCATTCACTTGCTTCTTTTGTCTCCATAGCAAGTTTTACACACGCTACAGTCTGATCCAGAACTATTAACTGTTGTTATTCAATTGTTTTTCAGTTGTGTCACTCTTTGTGACCCTATTGGGGTTTTCTTGGCAAAGATATAGGAGTGATTTACCACTTTTCCAGCTCATTTTACAGATGAGGAAACTGAGACAAACAGGGTTAAGTGACTTGCCCAGGGTCACACAGCTAGTAAGTATCTGAGGCCAGATTTGAATTCAGGGAGGTGAGTCTTCCTCTGACTGCAGGCCTAGTGCTCTATCCTCCACGCTGCCTCTCAGCCCAGAACTGCATTGTACAGTTTTACTTCAGTCACTTGTTCATAAGTAAGTGAATTTCCAGGAATGGTTTGGCTTCTTGGTCCATTTTCTTGGCTCAAGTCTCCACACTATGTTCTGAAGCAGCCTCTCTTTCGGTTTTGATGACTTGGACTTGGACCAGGCCCATGTGGTGTCTGTCACGTTTTGCCCCTTCTGACCAATCTTTTTTCTAGAGACTGTGCCTCTATTTTCCTGATCAGTCATAACAAGTAAATAATTGAGACTTTTCTTGCTGCTGACTCATATTTATGGGTCAGCATTAGGATCAGTATTTCTTTATATACTAACCCCTTTATCACTTACATAAGTCAAGTGCTGTCCACCCACTCTCATGGCACTGTTCCTTTGATTTCCCCTCCAGAGCAGCCTTTCCAGCTATAACACAAAGTCAGAGATCATGTCTCTTTCCTGTCAGAGGAATGGCAAATTTGAAAGAGCTCCCCTATACTACCAGTCACAAAACTAGCTACTCAGCATCTACAAACACTTGAATATTGTAACTGTGGGGCACTACGTTCAGAAGGAGCAAGAGGTCAACAGCAGGGCCTTAGAAGCTCTTCATTCATCTTCTGTTTCCTGGCATTGGTCCCCGACTACTCCTGAATTACTTCAGTGACATGTCCTAGGTCAGACCTAAAAGGTTCTTCTCTTTGTAAGTTAAGAGACTCCACTGAAGGTTCAATTCAACAAATATTTATTAAGTACCTGTTATGTACAAATACATCTTGTGTATAAGTACCTGTTGTGCACATCTAGTAGAGGCACAATGACAAAAATAAACCAATGTGTGCCCTGGAAGGGGTTGTTTTATTGGGGGAGGGAATATATGCATATATTTGTGTGTATATGTATGTGTATGTGTATATGTGTATGTGTATTTGTATGTGTATGTGTATTTGTATGTGTATATGTAAAACAGAGAGGACCACAGCATCATAAGGGGAGGGTTGGAAGGGACTGAAGATGTCATCCAGATCAAGTACATAATTTTAATTCTAAGCTAAGGCTTAGACTAGCCTTAGAGAATTCAGGATCCTTGCTGAGGTCATAGAGATCATATGGGGCAGTTATGATGTAAACTCAGGTCCACTGACTTCTTTTCCAACTCTCTTTATATTTAATTGATTAAAGGTATATACAAAATAATTGGGCAACTATGTGGCACTGTGGATAAAATGCCAGGCTCGGAGTCAGGAAGGCATCTTTTGAATTCAAATCTGGCCTCAGATACTTAGTGGCTGTGTGATCTTTGGCAAGTCCCTTAACACTTTTGGCCTCAGTTTCTTCATCTGTAAAATGAACTGGAGAAGGAACTGGTAAAGTACTCCTGTATCTTTGCCAAGAAAAACCCAAAATGGGGTCACAAAGAATTGGAAATGACTGAAAACAACAACAAACACAAAATAATTAAAGGAGTAGAGGATGTTGAGAATTGAAGAAATTGGGAAAGGCCTTGTGGAGGAGGAATGACCTAAGCTGAAGGAAGAAATGGATTCCGTGAGGCAGATGTGAAGATACCAAAGTTCATCTGGGCAAAAGGCCGAGGTAGAAAATGAAATGGCCTCTATGGGGCAGAGTGAGCAGGCCATTCACACTGGAATGGAGAGAGAGGAGTCATTTTAAATAAGACTTCAAGAAGTGGAAATTATACTGTGCAAGTCTTTAAATGCCAAATTGAAGAGTTTGTATTTCATCATTGAAGCAATTGGGAGCCATGATGATTTCTGAGTAGGGAGTAACATGGTCAGATCGGTGCTTGGATAGACTGGAAAGGAGAAAGACTGGAATCAGAGCTATCAGTGAGAAGGCTATTACCACGATAGAGACAAGCAGTGACGGAGACATAAGCTGGAGAAGATGCTGTGTAAGTGAAGAGGATGAGTTCTGTAGATGTTAGGAAGGTACAGTCAAAAAGACTAAAAAACTCTAAAAAATTAGAGTTGAGGGAGAGGAAATAGTTATGGTTGAACACAATGTTGCAAACCTGGGTACCTAGAAGATATCATTAAAAGAAACAGGAAAATTCGGACGGCAGAGAGGTTTAGGGGAAAATATAGTGCCTCTTGGTTGGTTCTAATGACATACCCGGTTCTGAGGTTAGTGGGCTATTAGATGTTCTCCCCTAGTTCATTTATTTCCAGACCACTCACTAAATCCTAACCAGTGATTTTGGGGGCCCCAAATTTGGCCCATTCATCTCTTGTTCCTGTTGTGGCCTCACCCTGACTAGTTTTCTATCAATGTTCCTGTCACTGATATTTTTTGCCATGTTTTACCTAACACTTACTCTTGTACTAATAGTTACTCTTGTGCTAATAGTTACTCTTACCCATCTTATATTTCTGAATTTATCTCCAGTCCCCAAATTAACATGTCCTTCATGCATTTCATTTAATTCTAACTACTTCTTAAATTTTTAAAGATAATTTTAATTCTGATTCTCCAATGTACTGGATACACCTTTTTCATTTTAGCATCAGTTTATAAACAAACAAAAAACCCAAACCCTATCTTGTTTATTAGAATAAATTATTAAAGCATTTAAGCACCATTGGGCCCCAAATACTAACCTCTGTGAATATTTTATAATGTTTTAAAGGTTATTCTATAGTTGGCATGAAAAAACATGGTACTGTAAATTAAGATTTGAGAAATCTGCATAAATGTCTGCCTCTAGGTACAAATTTAAAATAGCTCTAATAGCAGTCTCCAAAAGCTACACAAGATGGAGATATTGCTCCAAGAAAAATTATTTACTTCAATACCAAGTCTAACTTTCCAAACTTTTAGAGATGAAAAGTATAGGCTTTTCTGTACTGAAAATAAGGGGATTCTGTCCAATTTATATGTATTTGAAGATATATTTTGGATAACTGCTTATGGGGAAACATCTTTTATTCTTTGTAAAATTACTCAAAATAATTTACTTCCAAATTTTCTCTTTGTTTAATAATGTAGAGAAATTAATATTTTACTCACCAATGGCATCCGTTCATAGACACGAATAGAAGATAATCTATCTACAACAAAGTAAACATCAGTAATTGATACAAAATCAAATCTCACTACATTCATAAGGCATTCATATAATCACTCCTTTACCTGAAGGATTCCCATGAACTTTGGCCATTTTCTCTCGAAGAATTAATATTTGCTTTTCTAACTGATTATTAAGTTCAATTTGTGCTTCATAACGAGTTTTCCATTCATTAACTTTATAAGGAAAAAAACAAAAGCAAAATGATGAGTTTCATATCTCAATGTTGGCTTTTTAAAATTTTTTATTTTTATTTAAATTTAAATTAATTTACAAATGCTACAAAGTATTTAGAATAGAAAATATTTTAAATATACTACTATACCCTTCTAAAGCACTACTATATTTTAAAAATCATTTTCATCTTTATTTTCTTTAAAAATGCTTTTATATTTAAAATGACCATCAAATATTTAAAATTATATTATCTTAGAGTGCCCTTAGATATATTTTAAACTAACCTACTATCCCATGAACATGTGCACCATGAAATATAAATGATGCATTTAGCTTCTGACTTAACATTTCAGTGAAAGAAAAGACATTACCCTCAAAATATAAACTATTATATTTTGGGACAGCAGCCCTGATGCTTTATTTATCCCTGATTTCATATATACATATATATGTACATGTATGTGTATATGTGTGTATATATAGTTTTCTTTCTAGTGACAAAGAAATCTCAGGATCTCATAAATGGGAAGACCTTAGAGGTTTATCTAGCACAACTTGTACCTTTAATGCTTCTCAAAAGTGACCGTACAGTTTTCCCTTAAATAAGTGAAGTAAAGAGGGGAACACACTAGCTCTAGTGAAGGTCAGGGAGAAGTTATGTGTTCCCATTATTAAGTGAAGAATCATGAACTGGAATGGAAATTTTGGATGGAATGGAAAAAGAGGAAATGGAGGAATGGAAATTTCGATATATATACCTGAGGCTCTACGATAAGTCTATGATTGTATGTTGACTTGCATCATTAATACATTAGATTGAATGACAAGTATAAACTCTGAGTCCTTATATTCTCCATATCTTCTTCACTGTACAAAGGATGAGACTCCACTAGAAGTCTTCTCTTTAGTCATCCCAAATTCAGCAATTTTGCTAATCCTATAAATTCTACCCCTGCAATATAGCCTCCCATCATGTTCCTTTTTCACTTCCATGGATTATTGTAAAAGCTTCCTATGTGTCTACTCCTTCTAGTCCCTGCCATTTTTCAAATGGTTGCCAGTCAACACACACACACATACACACACACACACACACACACAAAACCACACACACGGTTATGTTACTCCTCATTGATCCTGGATTAAAAAATAAAATGAGAGTTCTTTGACATTGAGGAAGATGAATTTTCCTATTAATTGATGTCTGCATGAGCAATTACAAAATATTTAGTGTGTCACTTTGAAATAACATTCTAGGGGTGGCTAGGTGGCGCAGTGAATAGAGCACCGGCCCTGGAGTCAGGAGTACCTGAGTTCAAATCCGGCCTCAGACACTTAGCACAAAAATTAGCCGTGTGACCTTGGGCAAGTCACTTAACCCCAACTGCCCTCCAAAACAAAACAAAACAAAAAAAGAAATAACATTCTACATGAAAATGAACTATTGTTACACTTACTTTAAACCACTATGAACACAACTACTACATATTTTGAACTGATTCATAAGAAGTAGCAGAAGACATAATTCAGTGAATATGTGATCAGAAAAGGAGGGAAGCTCATTATATATTGAAAATGAGAGATAATAAACAACTTTTTGATGAAAAGATCAGAGCAGAATAGAAAATTTGACATTCAGATGCAAAACTTGAGTGAAGTGCAAAAAAGGTAAACAAAGTTAAATTGCTTACATTCCTATATGAGAAAATGATACAAGTAACTTCTAAGAAGTTTATCATTATTAGGACAGTTAAAAAGAATTTACAGACAGAGGGCATGGGTGTGAGTTAGTTAAGTTGAAATGATCTCCAAAAAAATGAAGGGCAGAGAAAGGAGGCACTGGGAGAAGGGGGAAGGGAGAGGTAGAATGGGGAAATTTTCCTCACATAAAATAGGTGCACAAGAAGAGCTTTTACAATGGAGAAGAAAATGGGGGTATGGTAGGCTTGAACCTCACTCTCATAGGAACTGGTTGAAAGGGAAAAAAATTATAAATATACACATTCGGTTGTACATAGAAATCCAGCCACGGAGGAGATGATAAAAGGGATGGCAGATTAAGGGAGGCAGTGGGTAGAAGCAAAACAAGACTTTTGAGGAAGGACAAGATAAAAAGAAAGAAAGAGGAAGAAATAGAAGAAAATGGGAAGGAAGAAAATACATAGTTATCATAACTGTGAATGTGAATAGGATGAGCTCACCCATAAAATGGAAGCAGATAGCAGAACGGATAATCCAACAATATGTTGTTTATAAGAGACACACTTGAAACAGAAAGACACACAGAGTTAAAATAAAGGAATGGAGCAGAATATAATTATGTTTCAGCTAAAATTTAAAAAAAAGCAGGGGTAATTATCATGATCTCAGATTTTAAAAAAGCAAAAACAGACTTAACAGAGATAATCAGGGAAACTACATTATGCTAAAAGGCATCATAGACAATGAAGTAATATAAAAAAATTTCAAGTAAGTTTAATTGGTAAATGGTCAAGGGATATAAGCACACAGCTTTTAGAAGAAGAAATCAAAGCTATCTATATAACCATATGAAAAATACTATAGATTAGACAGGCAAATTAAAACAACTCTGGAGTAATAACTTACACCTATTAGAAATGACAAATGCTGAGAGAAAAGTAGATACACTAAGGAATTGCTGGCAGGTAGTGAATTGATCCAACTATTCTGGAGAACAATTTGGAACTATGTCCAAAAAGGATATAAAACTATGCATACCCTTTGACCCAGCAATACCACTATCAGGCCTGTATCTCAAAAAGATCAAAGGAAAAGGAAAAGGACCTACATGTACAAAAATATTTATAGCAGCTGTCTTGGTGGTAGCAAAGAATTAGAAATTTAGAGAATGTTGATCAGTTGGGGAATAACTGACCAAATTGTGTCATATAACTGTGATGGATTTCTACTGTGCTGTGGGAAAGAATGATGGTTTCAGAAAAACACGGCAAGACTTACATGAACTGATGAAATGTGAAGTGAGAACCAGAACATCACTGCATAGTAACAACAATGTTGTAATGAAACTATGAAAGATTTGGTTCCTCTGATCAGTTCGATGATCCAAGCCAATTCCAAAGGATTCATGATGAAAAAAATCCTATCCATGTCCATTGAGTACAAATTAAAATAGAATTTTCTCATTTTACTTTTCTTGTGTTATTGAAATATGACTACTATAGATATATGTTTTGCATGATTTCACATATATAATTGACATATTGTTTGTGGGATCGGTGGGTGGGAGAAGGGGTGGAAGGGAGAGATTTGGAACTCAAAATTTTAAAAAGAATGTTAAGAATAAATAATAAATTAAAGTGTAAAAAAAAAGAAGACTATGGCAATGGTGAATGATAATTTATCTTACACATACACATAAACACAACCCAAGCACAGAAGTGGTATTCACAGAACATAAAACGACCTAGAATAGTATCTATGGGAAAACAAGCATAAAAACAATCCATGATGAAAAGGTATAGAAAGGTTATCAACCTATGATAATGAAAGAAAATACTTCTGCATTAATAGAAATACCAACAGGTCTACTGACGCTGGATTTTATTGCACTATTACTTACATACTATTATCAACCACAAAAAATATAGACTTATCACAATATTGGTTGCACAATCTTCTGTAATATTTTTCCTAGCAAGAAAACATTAATTTGTAGAAAAACTATACCTTCATCATCAATAGTTTTTAATCCTTCTTCTAATTCTACTATCTTGTTCCTGATTTCAATCGTTGTGAGTTGTGCTATATCCCTGTATAATTAGAGAAATTGATTAAATAACGTTTATCATCATTCAGTGGGAAAAAATACCGTACTTAGTAACATTTTATTTATCCAGGGCACATTTATCCTAACCCTTCAACTGGATAATGTGCATATGAAAACTAGGTGAAAAAAATATATTCTGTACAACTAAAATAGTCCCCAAAGCTAATACATTGAAAAGTAAAGCATTTCAAAGGATAGTCTGGAAGGCAATCGTTAAGTACCTATTTAGTCTTATTTTGTAAAAGAGTCTAAAAAGTATGGATATCAGGTTTCCCATGCCACAGAAGACTTTTAAGCAAGAAATCAGAAAATGGAAGGGTACAAGTAACAAGCAAATTCTAAAAGAAGTGACAGTTCAATAGGAAAGGAAACAACTGAAGAAATTGTAAAAAGTAGACTAAAGAACTATAAAAACAGAGTAGCTAGGGTCACTGGGGTGGGGGTGGGTTGAGTTGTCCAAAATACCTTAATAGCCATTAAAGTATTACCATATTGCACTTAAAAATGAGAACCATCAGAGGATCAAGAGCTGGAAAGCCTTGCAGAGAGCATCTAGTTCAATTCCCTAAACTTACAGATAAAGAAACTAAGACCCAGAATTTAAATAAATTTTCCAAGGTCATGTATAAATAACAGGATCAGGATTTGAACCAAGGTTTTTAGACTCAAAATTCAGTGCTCTTTCTACTATATTGACTAATGCTCATAATAACCATGAGTCAAATATAAAAAGTTAAAATATATTCAGTATAATTTAATACAGCTCTGTATGAAAAGTATTTTGGAAAGATTTCTAATAAGAACAGTTAAAATAAAAAGTTTGGGTTTTTAAGGACATAAGCTTCAGTTATTTGAAAAGTTCACCTATATCTCCTTAATATGAAATGTGGCTCTAATATCAAATGAAACTATGTCTCCATAAAAAATGGACCCACATTTCCATTTCAATTCAACTCAATTAAAGATCTTAAGAATCTATTATATTCAAAGCACTGTTCTGGAATCTAGGAATTGATTCATATACAAAATTTTTTTAAAGGTCTGTACTCTCAAAGAACTTATAATTTCCTGAGGCAAGCCACCAGGTGTATAGGTCAACTAATCAATTAATAAGCATTTATTCAGTATCTATTATGTGTCAGTCACTGTGCTAAGTGTTGCAATACAAAGACAAATATGGAATATTATCTGTTCTCAAGGAGTTTACATTCTATCACAGAAGACATGTGTGTATAGATACATACAGATATATAGCTAGATATCTATATCTATGTCTATGGATATCAGATATTTATAGACAAATCTCTATATACTTACAATATCTAGCTGGATATTTGTAGATAAATCTACATCTATCTATCCATACACACAGAATACAAAAGGAATGTTATCTTAGGAAAAGCACTAGCAGTTGGGAGAATCAGTAAAGAATCCCTGTAGAAAGTGAAACTTCAAAGAAACCTAAGAGAATCCAAAAGAGTGAATGAGAAGAGAATGTCTTCTAGTTAGCACAATGAATACAGAGCTAGACTTGGAGACAGGAAGACTTGAGTTGGGAGTTATGTGGAGAATGGAATAAAGTTAGGAGACATCTGGGACAGGAAGACCATTTAGAAAGCCATTCCAATAATCCAGGAGAGGTGATAAGGAACTGAACTAAGGTGGGGGTTTTGAGATGGTGAAAAGGGACAGACATAAGGTAGAAATGGTGAGATTTGGCAGCTACTGAGTTGGGAAGCATGAGAATAGTGCTGAAGCTGCAAATCCTTGGGAGACTGGGAAAATGGTAATGCTCTTGACAGAAATAAGGAAATTTGGAAGAGGGTTGGGCTTGGAAGGGAAAGATAATGAGTTCTGTTTTGAAAGTGTTGGATTTGAAGTGTCTCTGGGATATCCTATATGATATATAGGCAATAGGAAGCTGGTGAGGCAGGACTGAGGATCAGAAGAGAGCTGATGACTGGATGTAGCGAGCTGAAAGTCATCTGCATAGTAAAACCCAGGAGAGATGACCTCTTTATAAAGAGAAAAAGGCCAAAAAAAGAGCATTAAAGGTGCACCCATAGTTGGGTAGGTGGGGGGAGTGATATGGGTGATGATTCAGCAAAAGAAACTGAGGACAGATATGTAGGAGAAGAGTTAGGAGAGGATAGTGTCAGGAAAATCCAGAGGAGAGAGTATATGGAGGAAAATATGGCAGTCAATGCAACGCAGTAGTGAGTGAGTGAGAAGAACTCACAATTTGGAGTGAGAAGAACAATCTGATTTGGCAATTAAGGGAAGGGAGTCCAGGAGGAGTTTATCTGGAGAGATGACTTTGGAGTGAGCAGTTTCAGTGGAGTGATGAGGTAGCAAGCTAGACTTGCAAAGGTTTGAGAAATGAAAGGAAGAAAGAAAGTAAAGAAAAAGTTTTTCAAGGAATTTTGCTAAGAAAAGAAGGAGAGATATTACAATGATAGTTTGAAATGATGGCAAAAATCAGTTAAGGTATTTTTTAAGGAAAGAGGAGAAAGACAGGCATTCTGAAAGCAGCTGGGAACAATCCAGTACTTAGGGTAGGATTTAAGATTATTACAAGAGGGGATAACTGAAGGGCCAATCTGCTGAAGCAGAGAACAGGGGTTAAGTACACTTGTGATCATAGATTTAGGTATGGAAAAGACTTAGAGGCCATACAATCCAACCACCCCCTACCCGTCATTTTACAGTGTGTAACTGTAAGGCTGAGAAAGGTTAAGTAACTTACTTAAAGTTATACAGCTGGTGCCTGAGGACAGTGGGTCTAGCTTTGGTAAGAAGGGCCCATGTCATTATCAGACAATGGAATAAGAGGAGAGAATTGGGGATGATGGAACGAGGTTTTAAGATAAAGAGTAAGGCAGCTCATGATGAATAAATAACCTCAGTTATCTGATTTTGGTTTTGGGTTTGGTTTTTTTTTTTTTGGTAAATTATGAGGCAAAGTATTCAGCTGAAAAATTGGGGGAAGGAAAAGATGTGGAGATTAAGAGAGGAGACAGTCCAAAAGCACCCTCATGATAAGCAGGATAGGGAATTAGAGAACAGTAAAAGAACTTCCTTGATTCAACTTTAGTAAGGGCCTAGTTGAGGTTAGACTGATTACATCTGCAGTGAATCTAGTAGGCTCATGTGCATGAAATTCCTACAACTCCTATCAAAAGTGTGTGAATAGGAGCAGAAGAGTTTGTGAAATTGTTTTTCAGTTCTGTCCACCTCTTTGTGACCCCATTTGGGGTTTTCTTGGCAAAGATACTGGAATGGTTTCCCATTTATATCCATTTTCAGCTCATTTCACAAATGAGGAAACTCAGACAAACAAGGTTAAGTGACTTGCCCAGAGTCACACAGCTCTTGTCTGAGGCCAAATTTAGACTCAGAAAGATGAGTCTTCCTGACTCCAGGCCCACCACCTAGCTACTCCCAAGCAGAGGTGAGTGGTGGGAATAATCCAAGATTGGGGTTTGGCAAAACATGAGCAGCCAGAGGACAAGGCAGAAGTGATATGAGAATACAGTTACAGTGTGGTGTCTCGCACTGCTCAGGGTGCTAAGTTGTAAAGGAATGAAAGTGAAATCAGAGTAGCAGGAAATGGCCTTAAGAAAAGGCTGAAGTTTGGAGGGTTTGGATGTCACAATGGTGACAAAGAGATTTAGGAGTAGTAAGGCACAGGGAGAGATGGAATGAGAGGTGGCTATGGTCAGATATAGAGGAAAGTTGGGTTTTTATCATGGATGTGGGGCATGGCAAGAACTAAGGTATGATCATCTTTGACCATGTTTTGGATTGAGTAAAATTTGTAAAAGGATTTGAAGTTTTAGAACTTGGAGGTTAGATTTTTTGACAGCACTTCGACATAAATGTTGATATCTCCTAGCATAAGGACAGAAATCGGAGAAAGACAGCAAACCAGGCACTTATATCCTTGAGAAAGGAGGGGAATTGACCTAGGTCCTCCATTCTGATATCTCAACCAGGTGGCAAATTTTGATAGAGTGACCTTGAACTTCAAAGTTGTTCAATGACAGCAGTAAAAGGAGAGCCTACAATTGCCAACGGCAAGCAAGAAGTATTCTGACCCTCCACTCCAACTCTCCAACTACTGTGGATCAGTGTATTAGAAAAAGTGCAACCAGTGCTAGAGAGGATGGCCACGCATGTACTATTTCAGGAGAGATGGAAAGAGCACGAAAGGAAGAGATTCAAAATTAAGGATGAATTTTGGTATAGTATGGGAATCCTAGAAAGCATACAATGGGAAGGATAGGTTGTTCTGAGGTAGACATGAGGATAGGGTCAAGGAAGATGAGGGTAAGAACAGGTAAAGGGGGTTAGAGAGAAGAGTAGTTTACTCTTAAATAAATGCAGTGGATAGAATGTTCATCTTCCTGAGTTCAAATCTAGCCTCTGACAGTAGCTGTGTGACCCTGGGCAAGTCACTTACCCCATTTGCCTCAGTTTCCTCAGCTGTAAAATGAGCTAGAGAAGGAAATGGCAAACCACTCTAGTCAATCTCTGCCCAATAAAATCCCAAATGAGGTTATGAAGAGTTGGACATGACTGAAAACAAGTGAACAATAGTCAGTAATCAAATATCACAGGGACTATGAAAATACGAAGTAGGCGGTAGGTGTTTAATAACCATACTGGGTAGCAGATATTTTAAATACAAAACAGAAGAATGGTTTGTATTTGTTCCTAACAGCACTCTAGTTAGCCAGCTGAATTTCTCAATCAAAGAAGAGACATACCAGATGTCTTCTTTAGGCATATCACTTTGGCACATCCTAGAGTGGAATAAACATGCAATGCAAACCAGGTAAAATTGGAGGCAGGGAAAGTCATTAGGAAGCTACCGATGAGAAGCACAGGGAATGGTATTGAAGACACAGATAAAAGTGTTGGTCATGAAAAGAAGAGTGGCTACGTCTTCCTCGGAGCTAGGAGTAGCAAAGGAAGAGAGGATGAATATACAGAAAAGTTTTGAGGTGCAGAGTAATAGAGCAGTTCATGACTGAAAGCCTCTATTTTCTCTTTAAGTAAACTAGATGAGAACATATGTGTAGAAATGGTGATAGAGCGTACCTTAGAAAAAGGAAAGGATTGAGAAGGCTGCTAAGGAGAGCGAAAATAGGAATCAAGGAAGAAGAAAAAACATTCGCCGTGCACCAATGAGCGGCAGATGGGACTAGGTGGTAAGAATTTGCAGTAGACGCAGTCAGCACATTGTTGTCATGTAATCTAAGGTCATCGCTCTTGTCTTCCCTTTATCGTCTTCACCCTTTTGCGGCCTCTGTTCTTACTCTGTTATGACCTGGCCTTGGGATGTTTCCGCCTTCTATTGCCGTCAGCCCTATTTTACAGCCGCTGAACAAAGATGGAGACAAATAAGCACAGTAAATTGTGCTTACTAGACCCGCTAGAAGTTTACATTACATCATCTCAACGGGGCCTTCAATGTGGCGGGTCACTCCTTTTATACCACCCCACTGTCCCACTCAGCACAGGAACTCTTCCAAAGCTTTTCAATCCTCCTTAAAATATCCATCGCTGATGCTGGTCGGGACTTCCGGGGGCGGAGCCAAGATGGTGGCGTAGAAGCAGCAAGGTCCCGCAGCTCCCACACCGCCGCCCTAAACACCCATTAAAATAAAGTCTAGGAGTCTCAGACTCACAAAAATACAGAGAACCCATCTCTCGCTGAAGGCAGCTCGGCAGCAGGGGCTCGTTGCTGCAGCCAGGATAGGAAACTGAAACAGCCCGAAGCCGAGACCTCGCGAGGCCTGGGACAGTGGGAAGGAGCCGGGCTAAGCTGAGCAAACGGGCACGGCAGCCAGGCTGCTGAGGTTCTAAAGCCTCCAGCACCACCGCATCTGCCAAGGCGTGAGGAACCACAGCGGAGCAGAGACCCAGCCAGCCCAAAACTGCAGCTGGCCATGTGGAGCCTCCCAAACCACAGCGTGAGTCTACTTCAAAGAAAATCTAAAGCACCTGCCTAAGGGTATCTTTAAAGCCTCAGAGTCCTTTACTGAAAGTGAAACTTTGAAAATCAATTTGGGAGCGGTAAAAGCAGTTCGGCCATTCTGCCCTGAGGGCAAGGAAGTAGTGGGGGAAGGGAACTGCTGGAACCTGCGGAGGCCTCCACCAGGCTGCTTCAGAGCCCCTGGCCTGCTGACTAGGACTCCGCAGGGGGGCTGAATCGATAGATTAAGGCCAAGTGCTCTTGCATTGATCCAGATGGTGGTCCTGGGTGGTGGTCCTGGGGTGCACTTTCAGCAAGCCAAAGCTGGGGGGACTTGCACCACCCCCCTAATAGCTCCGGCAGTTGGGAAAACCCCAGTGGTTTAGAACAGAGCTTCCCCCCCTAAAAGCAGAGTTTCACAGACCTAAAAAAACCCCAACCAATTAATTGACTGGCCAACATGAGGAAAAGAAGGCAAAATAAAAATACCCATAAAACTCTATAATCCTTTTTTATGGATAAAAAGGGTCAAAGCATGGAATGGGAGGAAGAGGAGGAAGAG
This sequence comes from Pseudocheirus occidentalis, assembly GCA_028646575.1. NCBI lineage: Eukaryota > Metazoa > Chordata > Mammalia > Diprotodontia > Pseudocheiridae > Pseudocheirus > Pseudocheirus occidentalis. The sequence goes on along the minus strand of JAQQSW010004682.1, from coordinate 185 downwards.
AGCCCAGAACTCAGAACTCCCACACCAAATGCTTCCAAGACAATTGAAGAATGCCTAGAAGCTATACATCAACTGAAAAAGGACTTTGAAAACCAAATAAGAGAAGTGGAGGAAAAATTGGGAAGAGAAATGAGAATGATTCGAGAAAATCATGAAAAGAGAGTCAACAGCCTGACTGAAGAAAA
>JAQQSW010004681.1:0-14382 GCA_028646575.1 Pseudocheirus occidentalis | reverse complement strand
TGCCTCATTCTCATTTCTCTTCCCAATTTTTCCTCCAGTTCTCTTATTTGGTTTTCAAAGTCCTTTTTAAGTTGATCTATGGCTTGTAGACAATCTTCATGTTTCTTGGAAGCATTTGGTGTGGGAGTTCTGACTGTGTTGTCTTCCTCCTGCTCCATGCTTTGATCCTGTTTGTCCTCAAAAAAGGATTCTAGAGTTTTAGTGCTGTTCTTAATTTGCTTCCTTCTCCTCATGTTGGCCAGTCAATTAATTGCTTAATGTTTTAGCTCTGTGGAACTCTGCTTCCAGGGGGGAAAGGTCTGTCCCAAATTGCTGGGGTTTTCACAGCTGCTGGAGCTATTAGGTGGGTGCTGCAGCCCCCACCAGCTTTGGCTTGATGAAAGCACACCCCAGGACCTCCACCCCAGACCACGATCCAGATCCCAGCCGCTCAACACAAGAGCCCTTGGCCTTTGATCAATTGCTTTGTCCCCACCCCTGCTGTCCTCAGGCCAAGAGCTCTAAGGCAGCCAGGTTGGGCTGCTTTCTTGCCCTGGGGGCAGTTTGGCCAGACCACTTTCCCCCCCCCTAATTCAGCTTGAATTCCACTGACCTTTCTCTTATCCTTGTTTCACCTGGCTTGATAAATGTGGAGATTTCCCCAGGTCCCTCCAATCTGCTCTCCTGTAGACTCAAGCTGTGGCTTTTCCAGACCACCTTGGATCCTGGCTGTGGTTTCAGGCTGGGCCGGCCTCGGCTCCCAGCCTGCCGAGATGAGACCCACCTGCTGAGCTGCCTTCAGCAAGAGATGCGTTTTCTGTATTTTTGTGAGTTTGGGAGCCCTAAAATTTGTTTAGAGTCATATTTTCTGGGTATTTAAGGTAGCTGTGTGGGAGCTGCAAAACTTTGCTGCTTCTTCACCTCCATCTTGGCTCTGCCCCTCAAGTCATAAGATGTTAAGCTGGAAAGATCTCAGCAGCCATATTGTCCAAACGTCTCATTTTACAAAAGCGGAAACTGAGGCTTCCAAAGGCAAACTGCTAAGTGTAATCGTTCTGTCCCAGGTCCCATGGGAATTTAGAGTTATAGATCCGTAATTGTAAGGGACTTTCACTGATCCTATGATCTTTTGTCTTCTGGCAAAGTAAACAAGGAAGTCTTCATGAGCTGGGCATTGAAACACAGATATAATTCCAATAGGCAGAAATGGGAGCTGGGCAGACAGAGCTGAGGAGGAGGAAGGTCATTTCAGATCCACCTGATGGAGAGCATGTTGCCACTCAAAGGTTGCTGAGAAACATGAGCATGAAGCTTCCAATGGGGCCAAGGGTCAGAAAAAAAATACAGCTGACTCCACAAATCTTGGTTGGCCACATGGCTCGACCCAATTTCCAAGAGAAAATTAAAAGCAGGTTTTCCAGCCCTGATGAAAGGAGAGGCGATTCCTGTAACCAAGGCAATATCCAAACACCAGCCTCCTCCCTGTCCCTCTGCTTCCTCCTCCTCATGTTCCTCCTCCCTCACTGCTAACTCCCACAAAGAAGGCTTATCAATGTGTTTGGCTGGGGACCTCCATCCATCCCTCTGACTAGTACATCTCCAGATGAATAATGAAAGCAAGAACATATAACCCTATCTCTCTGTGTGGAAACTGAGGGCCAGGTCATTTTACCAAAATGTCCTTGCTTTCATGGCCTCATCAGAGGAGTACTTTGCCACTCACTCCCAGAATTACGTCCTTTGAGACAGTCATCTGCCTCAGCTCCAGATACAACTCCCCCAAACCGTTTAGGATCAAAGGTCATTAGCTTAGAGCTGGACCTCAGAACCCATCCTCAGACACCACCATTTTACAGAACAGGAAACTGAGACCCTACAAGGTATCATTTAGTTGCTCAATATCACTCAAGTTATCAGAGCAGGGTAGGGATGGGAACTGATTTCATTGACATAAAAAAACTCCAGGTCTGAGAACTCCCTCTACCAGTACAGGCTGCTATTTTCTCTACAATGTATGCTCTTAGATAGTTGTCTGAGACACCAATAGGTTTAGTGACTTGTTCAGGTTCACACAGACAGAATAGGTCAAAAGGAGGAACTGAACCTAGGTCTTCCAGACTAGGGGGTCACCTTTCCATCTACTATACTGTACTGCAAATTATTATTAATAATAATAATAATAGTTGGCATTTATATACCACTTTCAGATTTCAAGATTTAAAACCTGAGTTCAAATTCAGCCTCGGACATTTGGTAGCTGTGTGACCCTGAGCAAGTTGCTTCACTGATGCCTACCTTAGTTTCCCCATACGTAAAATGGAAATAATAAAGGCACCTATCACACAAGGCTGTTGTGAGAATCAAATGGAATAAAATTTGTAAAGTGCTTACCAGAACGCCTGGCATATAGTAGGTGTTAGGTAAGTACTAGTCATGATGAGGGTGATGTTTTATGAAGGACATGGATGAAATAGAGACAACCAAAACATCAGGGGAAGGTGCCTTTCACATAGTAGGGGTTTAATCATAAGTTCCTAGGATCACAGATGTAGAACTAGAAGGGACTCCAGCATCTAATCCAATTCCCCCTCCCCCATTTTACAGATGAAGAAACTGAGGCCCAGGGAGGTTAAGAGATTTGCCCAAGTGATAGAAGTGGGATTCGAACCCAGGTTCTTTAATTCTATTAATCAAGGCATATTGGATTGAATTAGTTTGACTTCTGTCCAAAAGCCAAGTTCGTGGAGACTCAACTCCAGACTGGCCACGGAGATGACTTTTCCAGCCCCGCTGAGTCTCAAAGACCACCTACCAAGTTAAAGAAGAGCCACAGTAGATTTTGGTCAAAGGGGAACCTACTTAGAAATCATTAAGGGATTGAAGCGAGAACCTTCGAAAATACAATCGAAATGTCCCAGAACAGTGTGTATACTGTTCCCAGGTGGTTTCTTCACATTCCCACTTAGGAATTGCGGGTAAATGAACTCTTTCTCACAGACATTATCGAATGAACAAACACACCTGCCCCAGAGTTTTCTTTTCTTTCTTTCCCTTCCGTATCTCACCTGCCTTAGCACCTGCTCCCAGCACCTGCCAACGCTGAACAATACACACTCGAAGAGGCGGAGACGCGGCTGAGGGCTGCGGCAAACCTCGAGCCCAGAAGCAGCAAAAGCTGAAGCATCGTCAGGGGACCCGTTCAACGTAGCTTAGCAATAAGCCAGGTCCTACCCCCGAGCCTCTGGTCTTGTTCATTAGAGAAGCAGCTGCTGCATGGGGTAGTAAGATAGGAAGTGATGAATCTGGAACATCTAGGGAAAGTCAGTTTACACCCATGAGACTCGGTTTCCTCATCTATAAAATGGAGACACAAATACCTGTAGTCTATACTTGGCATCTCAAACAAGATGATAACAATAATAGTAATTGCTAGCATTTATATAGCGCTTTAAGGTTTGCAAAATGCTTCACACATAAAAACTCTGGGAGGTGGGTACTATTATTATCCCCATTTTACAGATGAAGAAACTAAGGAACAGAGGTTAAGTGACTTACCCACTCCAAGGCAGGATTTTAATTCAGATCCTCCCAATTCTGAGTCCAATCTATTCACTGCATGATCTAGCTTAATATATATGGTATCTGTTAATACTACTATTGTTTTTGTGTTTATTATAATTATTATTATGTCACAGGGTTGTTTGAGAACCAAATGAAATTATATGATATGTATCATATAATATATTATACATAAATATAATATATAATTTATTGTTATTAATATGTACATAGATTCTATTATGCAATATTACATAATTATATTTTAATATATCTGTTAATAATTAATATTCTAATTATATTATGTTCTTGGTATATTGTATTTTGTGGTATATTGTTTAATATTATCATAATAATGATAACTAACATTGAAACTTATTATTTATATGTTATTTCATTTTATATATTATTTATTTTATATACATACATACATACATATATATGTATGTATGTATGTAACAACCTTCTGAAGGAGGTGCTATTTCTATCCCCCTTTTATAGATGAGGAAACTGAGACTGGGAAAGGTCAATGACTTGCCCAGAGTCACACAGCTGGTAAGTGTCCAAGACAGGATTCAAACTTAGGTCTTTCTGATTGTAAGCCCAATATTCTCTACTACTCTAGAACCAGAAAGAACCTCAGAATTTCCTCTTAATTTCACAGCTGAGGAAAACAAGGTCCAGATAAAGGAATTTAAATTAGGTCACATTAGGATAATAAATGTCAGAGAAGGGATATGAACCCAGGCCTTCTGACTCCCAGACCTTTCCACTAAACCACGTGCAGGTGGGCTAATTTCTGTTCATGAGGTTCACACCCAGAGAAAGGTTTAAGACTCCTTCCTTTCTTCTCCGAACATGTCTTTCCAGGATGAAGGTGAAACCCTCCCTGCTTGTCTTGTCATGATAGATGGCTTTTGAGGCAGATCAACGACATGGTCTCATAGGATTCATGCTGGAAAGGTTCCTCTAGCCCCACCCATTCATTTTTACAGATGAGGAAGGGAGTCTCAGAGAGGTTGTGACTCTGCTCAAGGCTATAGATCGACCTCTGAAGTGGTCTCTGCCCAACACAGGACACAGATAACTCAAAAGGTCTCATGGCCCCAGCTATTCTTTCTGTCTCCACAATTTCTCATAGAATTCCATTTTCTGCTCTCATAGACTTTCAAAACACTCAGTGATTGAAGCAATAGCTTGAGAGCAGTCACCATAATCAAATCAATCACAAAGTGTCTTCTGGCCTTCATGCTCTTTGCAGATAGAAATCTGTCCATCTCTTCTGCCCCAAGCCACAAAAGCCACATAGTGCAGCAGCCCTGAGACCTCAATGGAGTCTAGACTTCTTCAAGAGTGGGACATATCCACCCTTCCCTCTGTGCCATCATTTATTAAGGCAGCCTACTGGGTTTAATTCATGAGTGCCCATCTGTCATGGAACTATTCATCTCTTTAATATTTCATGTGGCTTCCTTGTAAGCATTGGCTCTGCATAAATATCTATTAAATTTCTCTGTGATTTCTCCAAAGGGCAGAGACATGATTGCACTCCACCAAAGGCTTGGCATGCCTGCCAAGCACTTATCTGGATGTGGTGCCTAATGGCTGTGCCAGCTCCTGAGCTTCTGACCACATGGCATTCACAGTAATGGGCCAATAATTAGGGCATGGCTTGGCTAGGTTACCATTAATTATGTATGCTGTGATTATGCAGAAAATGTCAATGATTCTTTATGGCTCTGGACTGCTAATTTATCCCTTTTTAAATCATAAGAGTAATCAGAAAACCATGATCTTTTCCTTCTCTCCATGTAGTTGTATTTGAAGGAGCACAAGAGTCCCTTTACTTTCCTGGGCCTCAATTTCCTCATTTGTAAAATGGTAGGGGGAGGTGAACTTGAATCTCTTTTAACTCTAGATTTATAATTCTGTAGTTCCATACATTGCAATCAGAGGACCTAGATTTGAGTCCACACTATAACACATACTTTGGGCAAGTTATAACCTCTCAGGCCTTAGTTTCCTCATCCATAAAATAAGAGGATTGGGTCAGATGAATTCCAAGGTTCCTGCCATCTCCAAATGGATAATCTTATGATCTTCAAAGATATAGCAACTATTTACAATCAAGGACCCTTTCCCATACACTCTCAAGCTCAATTCATGGTCAAGACTTTCATCAAACATTTAGAACTGGAAGCATGCTTTAGAGGCCATGTAGTCCAATTGCCTCATTTGACATATGAAGATAAGTTTAACTGATTTGCCCAAGGCCACACAAATAATATCAGAGCTAGGATTCAAACCCAGATTGTCTGATTCTCCACCTAACACTTTCTCCCTGGCATCACATCCTCCCTCCTCCAAGAGAGGCCAAAGAATTGTAAATTGAGGGGATGCTCATCAATTGGGGAATGACTGAACAAATTGTGGCCTACTAATGTAATGGAATACTATTGTGCTGTAAGAAATGTAATCATAGCAGATAAATTTCAGAAAAACCTGGAAAGACTCACATAAACTGATGCAAAGTGAAGTAATAAAAACCAAGAGAACATTGTACTCAGTAGCAGCAACATTGTACAATAACCAACTATGAATGACTTAGCCATTCCCAACAATACAATGATCCAAGATAATTCCAAAATTCTCATGAGGAAAATCGCTCATATCCAGAGAAAGAATGGATGGAGCCTGAATACAGATCTAAGCATACTATTTTCATTTTCTTAAGTTTGGTCATGTTTTTCCCCCCTTTTGGTCTGTTTCTTCTTTCACAACATGACTAATATGGAAATATGTTTTACATGATTGCACATATATAACCTGGGGAGGGCAGGGGGGCAGTAATGAAGGGAGGGAGAAAGTCTGGAACTCAAAATTTTCAAATGAGTTAACATTTATCTTAAAAATAAAATGCCATTTTAAAAATAAAGGAGATGGAGTGGGGGAGAGGGAGAGAGGGAGGAAGGAAGGAAGGAAGGAAGGAAGGAAGGAAGGAAGGAAGGAAGGAAGGAAGGAAGGAAGGAAGGAAGGAAGGAAGGGAAGCCAAAGAGAGAAATGTCAACTGACTCACTATGTGCCTTCCTCCCTGAACCTAGAACCTAATGGAACTGGGGCCTTCTCCAGTAGTGGATTCAGAATATCCATCCATTGCTTTCTATGTTTCATCACTAAGATATGAACAGAAGAACTTCATTTCAGCCAACCAAGTTTTCCCGTGGTCTGGTGTGTGTTCTTAACTTGACTTTGCTATGCCACCTTTAAGTTAATTTTCCTTCCACTCTAGTTAATAATTAGTAATGATAGCCATTATGTATATAGTGCTTCAAGGTTTGCCAAGAGCTTCACAGATGTCATCTCATTTGATCCTTACAACAACCCTTTGAGGTGGGCACTATTATTTTCCAGAAAAGGGAAAGTTGATCAGACACAGAAAACATAAATTTAAGAGAGGTTCAATGACTTATCCAGGGTAATTGAGTAGTATCCAGGTTGTCCTCACTTCTACCCCAGCATGCTATTTATTTAAATCACATTCCCTCTCTAATGAGCAATTTCACAGTTGTTTGATTATCATGGTTATGTGTCTGTTTTTGTCTTGTCTAGACACAACCTATAGCTCAGTATTGTGACTCTCTTCCCTTAGTTTGGTTTTCTTTCCAAAGTATGAAGTATGTTTTTTCCAAACTTCATCATAAAAGTTCAGGTCCAGTGGACAATCTTCCCTCTCAATTGTCCTACCCTGCTCTCTGTCCAGATCTCCAAATGAAGAGCTTTCATGGAGGTAGAATTTTATTGTAAAATTTGAACGTAGCCCCAAAGAACATCTTTTTTAAGGAAAACTGTCTAAATTTATAGAGATCCACTTCAGTTCAAAGAAGACATTCCCTTTTCTACCCAATTGCAGAGTCTTCCAATGGATTCTGATTTTGTGTGTGTGTGTGCGTGTATGCCCACCCTGGGATGCTGAGAGTTTTTGTTCTTTTAGAAGAAAGCAGAAGTTGTGAAATGAACATGTGACAAGCACAATTTCTAACAGATTTTATCCTCCTCTCTCCTGCAAAAACAGAGTTACAGGAATTCAGCCATATGGAAAAGGCAAGGAGTACAAGAGCTAAGAAACTCAACAAGATTCACTATGTTAACTTCTGCACCGGGAAACTCTAAGAAACTCTAAGAAACAATTCCTGTTGCCTGGTCTACTAGAATGTATTAATCACATTAGAGAAGAACAAGAAGAAAATGGTCCTACTATTAAGAAATGCTCAGCTTCATTTTATTGTCAAATGACTTGGGAATTTTTGTCTTAAGAGATATTTCTACATGTTTCCATTCATAGAATTGTAGATAATACGGAAGGGATGACCTCAGAAAATGTCTTAGCCCAAACTCTTTATTTTACAGATGAGGAAAAAAAATGCAGAAAACTTAAGGATTTTAATTAAAATAACACAGGATTTGGACCCAAGCCTTTTGATTCCCAATTTGAATCCCAATTCTTTTTTTTTAAGTTTTTGGAGATAGGAAGGCAGGGCAGTTGGGGTCAAGTGACTTGCCCAAGGTCACACAGCTAGTAGGTGTTAAGCCTCTGAGGCCAAATTTAAACTCAGGTCCTCCTGACTTGGGGCCACTGCTCTGTTCACTGCACCACCTAGCTGCCCCTGAATGCCAGTTCTTTCCACCACACCAGCCTTCATGATATTATAGTACTATTCTATTATGAAAGCTTTTGTAGATGGCCGTGTCTTGACCTGGCATGTTTTGGCTTCATTTTTTTTTTTTTTTTTTACTACTTTTCCTTCTGAAAAATTAACCACAGCTCACTTTCTGTAGTGATCTTTGAGTCTAACTTGCCATTTTCTCTGAATGGCAGGCCAGAGGAGTGATACTTTGCCTTTTTTCCCCTGGGGGTCAGCAAGGCCTTCCAAATCAAACAAGGAGACTCATTCCCATTAAACCTGGGGCTGTCTTTGGTGCCTGTTCTTCTATTGGCTTGGACAGGCTCCACCAAAGGAATAAATCTCTGTTTTTCCTTGGGCTTGTCCTGATCTGCTGTAAGTTATAACTTGATGAAAGCATTATAAAGCAGTAAGACTATGCATGTCAAGAACATGGCTAAGTAATGGGTTAGAGCCTGGAGTACCTCCCGGTGGGGGCAGAGGCAATGGGGGAGTGGTAGGAGGTTACTCTAAAGACTAGCTGCTAAAGCTATTTCCCCTTTCCTAAAAGACTCATTTGTTTTGATAACAACAATAATAAGCCCTCACATTTACATAATGTACATAATTACATAATATTTACATAATTTACATAATATTCTTCAGGTTCAAAGCACTTGGTCAACATCCACTATGAACCACATCACTAATTACTTAGCTCACAAGGAACCATTGTGATGGACTGAATGGGACCTTGAATGAGGGAGCCTGGGCCCAAGGTTCGCTGGGCTCCTTCAATGACTCACTGTGTGAGGGAGGCAATTAACTTCTTGGAAGTCCCATCTGTGTGACAAGGAACATGGCCAAAGGACTCAGGTATTGCCATCAGGGGCAGATGACTGGTGCAATGGTGAGAGCACCAGTCCTGGAGTCAGGAAGACCTGAGTTCAAATCCAGCCTCAGATACTTACTAGCTATGTGACCCTGAGCAAGCCACTTAACCCTGTTTGCCTCAGTCTCCTCATCTATAAAATGAGCTGGAGAAGGAAATGGCAAACCACTCCAGCATCTTTGGCAAGAAAACCCAAATGGGGTCACAGAGAGTCAGACATGACTGAAATGACCAAACAATAACATAGTTACAAGAAAATAAAATTTAAGGGGTGGCTAGGTGGCGCAGTGAATAGAGCATGGGTTCTGGAGTCAGGGGGACCCGAGTTCAAATCTGGATCTAACTTAACACTTACTACGTGTGACCTTGGGCAAGTCACTTAAACCCAATTGCCTTGCCTTCCCCCCTCCAAAAAAAAAGTCTTAAAATAGATATATAAATAAATTATAAATAAATGCTTTTTAAAAAAAAAGAAAAGAAAATTAAAGTTCACAAACCTCAGGTTAAGAACTCATGGACTCATGGTCTCTATAGTTAGAGATATACCTAGAAATTCTTGCACCTAAGGCAAATTCAGGGCTTTTCTCTTCTTTGGGGGAGGGGTGGGGAGGTACACAGTCTGCACAATCATGATGGTAGCCCTGGGAGCAAAGGCAGCTATTCCCCTAGATGTTCAATATTTCTACCCTAAACACAAAGCCTGTAAGAGGAGACAGAGGAACAGAGAAAAGAGGAAGAAGCAAGTGTTGATGGCATCCCCCTTAATAAAAGATTTGTTCTGTGAAACTTGACCTCAGTCAAAAGGCCATCCCCAAAGTCCTAGAAAACCTCATGTGGCTTCAAGGCTACAGGTTCCCTACCCCTGGTTGATACAATGGATCCTGAGAGAGAATCACAATGGCAATGGGAACCTCCAATTTAGTGACCCATTGCCAGGGGAGGGAGAAGGAGCAGTCACAGTATAGGTGTGGAGAGACACATCCCAGAGCTAGCAGAAGACCCCAAGAGAGACAATGATAGCTGAATAGAGGACCAAACCACATCCTCTCAAAAGTTGGTGTCCTAGGACAAAGCCCTGATTGCCTCACCCAGGTTTTGCTTCTGCCTCTAGCTATGATGATTTATGAGGCCATAGGTCCTTGTGAATAATGGAAATTCAGAAGAACACCATTCTACTCCACCTTTGAAGGGCTATCTTAATGATCCCTAGTGAATAGAACAAATGAATCATTCCACCTCCTCTTTGTTTACAATTACAGAGATACAGCCTGCTTACCTTTAAGATGAACCTGAGACAATCAGCATGGCAGAGTAGGGAGAGTACTCAATCTAGAGTCTTGGGTTCAAATTTTGACTCTGCAATTTACTGTCTGGGTGACCTAAGGCAAATCACATGGTCCTCCTGAGCCTCAGTTTCCTCATCTCTAAAATAAAAGGATTGGACTGAATGATAGCTACGATCCCTCCTAAACCTATTGTTGATCTATTGCTCTAGTCCATTAGATTCTCCTAAGCTGTGCTTGTTGAGTTCATGTACATGCTGTGAAGACAGAGGAGACCTACATCTGCACTATTGACAAAGAAAACTCTTCTCTTAAAAATGTATGCCTTTAGCTTTAAGGTTTTTTTTCTCCCCATTCCCCAAACCTCTGGAGAGCTAATATGTTAGATCTTACCTGTCACTGCTGTTTCATTTTAAATGTATTTATCAAATACTGCCTGACACTGAGGTCTGATGAAAGGGACTAAGCTTTTTACATTCACTCATTCCTTTACTCATTCAGCAAGTACTTAAGTGCCTACTGAGTGTGTAGATCATTCAAAAAGTATTTAACTGCTTAAGATGTGCAGAACGTTGGCACTGAGGACAAAGCACTATCCTAGGTGCTTTCCCTAAAGACAGTGATGTATAGGTAGGGGCAAATAGGTAACCAGGTAGATAGTGGGGTGCCTAAAGTCAGGAAGACTCATCTTCCTGGGTCCATACCTGGCCTCAGATACTTACTACCTGTGTGACCCTAGGTAAATCACTTCACACTATTTGCCTCAGTTTCCTCATCTGTCAAATGAGCTGGAGCAGGAAATGATAAACCACTTCAGTATCTCTGCCAAGAAAATCCCAATGGGGTCACAAAATGTCAAACAGGACTGGAAAATGCCTGAACAATAACAATGTGATAGAGTATAGAGTTTAGACAACTAGATTTCATGCTCACAATCCTATTTTCAGTATTCACTCAGTAATAAGATCTGAGTTTGAATCCTCCTCCAGTCACTCACTAGCTGTATGACCCTGAGTAAAACACTGTCTGCCTCAATTTCTCCATCTATAAAATGAAGATAATAATATAACATCATGGTTATTGTGAGAATCAATTGAATTAACATACATAAAGCCCTTTGCAAACCTTAAAACATTACGTAAACAACATTATTGTTAATAGTAAATAGAAATTTCTTAGCTCTATGAAACAGACTAAGTTTCCATGTGGAAAGAGAGCATAAATGTATCCAGGAATTGGAGGAGGGCAAGCCTGTACTGCCCAGTGGGGTGCACACACAAGTCCATTCAGTTAAGAACTCTATTTTTTGGGGGGAAGGCAAGGCAATTGGTGTTAAGTTACTTGTCCAAGGTCACACAGCTAGTAAGTGTGATCAAGTGTCTGAGAGCAGATTTGAACCCAGGTCCTCCTCACTCCAGGGCCAGTGCTCTATTCAGTGTACCACTTAGTTGCCCCAGAACTCCATTTTCCATGAGACCCTAGAATACAAAAGATAACTTGATCACAAGTGAACAGAGACTCCAAAGTCTCTCTGGATTCTCAAATGGAAGGAAGCAGAGCAGAGTTAAGGAAACTTTGAGGGAGAAGATCAGAAAAGTCTCATAGAGGAGTGATAGTGATCATTCTTGATGCCTAGTAAAGGAAGAGAAATATATGTGTGTGTGTATCTGTGTGTGTATTTGCATGCATATATGTGTGTACATACATACATAACTGTAGCAAACTTGCTTGCCAGCCAAGGGGAGAGAAAAATGGGACTTTCTGCAGAAAATGAAAGGGTGGGAAATGCTAGGCACTTCAAGCAGAGATTCCAACACTGCATGAGTCAATCTCCCTCTGATGCTTTGGTCTGGACATGCCAGAACTGCTCCACTGTCCCCACATCAGAACATGCATCTTGGGAGCGGAGAAGGGGATAGGGGGTCGAAGAAGGGGAGTTAGAAGAGTAGGAGAGAAAGTCAATCTGAATGAGTGGAAAAGTCATAGACTGCTTTTACAGAAATGGGATGGTAATTACTTTCAAGAATCTCTAGTTACTCAGTAGAGAGAAGAAGGGAGGAGGAAGAGGAGGAAATGAACTGTGGGCTTGTCTTAGAGAATCTCTTAAGTGCTTCAGTAAGTAGATAAGCATCATTTGTAATTAGCACATGCATTGTTTCCCTGCAGACACCACTGCTAAAGTGGTTTTATAAGGATTTAAAATGGTAAGTTGGCCTTGACTCTGACAGCTGATAAATACTTCCTTTATTTACACTATTATATCATTTAGCAAATAAATTCCCTCTCCTCTTTTCTGCTCCGCAGACCAGCAAAGGTAAACTTCAGACCAGCATGTTCAGATAATTCTAAATTCCAAAGAAACAGAGTCAGACAAGATACAGCTTTAGAAGAGAGGGGGGTATGGTTGGCACCAGGCTTCTTCCAGCCCTCCCTATGCTCCAGTCTTCATTCGAGATGATTTAAATTTTGCCAACTTCTCTCCACGAGTTGGCAAGATTAGCCAAGAGAGGGGATAAGGTTTGCCAGCAAATTCATGACTCACCATTTTCCTGGGGGCTGAAAGGGAGCCTAGAGGGGCTCTTCTTATCTGAAAGCTTACTCTGCTCCAGGGTGGAAAGTGACCAGGTTAACTTCCTGAATATCAATCTAACTAGTCTGGTCTAAGCTGACCTACTGTTCTAGGAAATTCCAGGAGAGTAATGTCAACCTCTAGTCAACAGAGTTGGACAAAATTGTCAAATGGATTGTGGGATCATAGATTAAGGGCTGGAAAAGACCTCAGAGAGCATCTCATCCAACTTCTTCATCTTCCAGATGAGGAAACTGAGACCCAGAGAAGAGAATGATATGGCCAAGGTCACACAAGTATTAAGTACCAGATCTAAGACTGAGAACAAGATCCAGTTTTTCTTCCCTTTCAGGACCTTCATATCACAAGATGAAACAAGTGATTTTGGTTCCCAGAATGAGCATATTGCTAGCCTGAGTCAACTGCCATGAGATCAACCTTACTACTCCTAAGCTGAAAATGCTTTCTTCTTTCTCGAATTTTCCTGGAGCCCTTTGACACGATCTCCCCTTTCTCCCTTTCAATTCTTTACTTTGTATTACACTTAAAATCAAAGGTCGAGAGTCTGAAGAGACCTCAGAGGTCCCTTCATTTTACAGATGGGAAAACAGAGGCTCACAGAGGTTAAGTGACTTGCTAACTTCACATAGCTAGTAAATGACAGAGACAAGATTTGACCCCAGGTCCTTTGACTTCAAAAACAGCTCTTCCTGTAAGACCATGCTTCATCCATGTACCTGATCTAATCTAATCTAATCTAATCTAATCTAATCTAATCTAATCTAATCTAATATTGTTGAAAGTGAGGACATTCATCTTTTTATCCTCCAGTATCTTGTACAGAACCTTACATATAGAAGATTCTTTAATCAATCAAACATAAACCCTTATTATATGACAAACACTGTGTTCTATGGACTGGAGATTCAAAGAAAAAGAGACACAGTCCCTGCCATCAAGAAGCTTACATCTGATTGAGAGAAAGCAGCACCTAGCAACCTGCCCTCCCAAAGTCTGGGGCATATGACAGTTACGCCCAAATTTAAAGCAGCTATGAAACAATGGGAAAAGCAAAGATTCTGGAGCCAAAATATCTAGGTTCAAATCCCACCAGGGGTATTCACTATGTGTGAGACTGTTATAGCCAAGTGAAATAGCAAGTTTTGACAAAGTGACCACAGAGGTCAAATGAAAGTTTTAAGGAGCTTTAATTTAGCCAATTGGCGGCTGTCCCATATTCCAATTAAAGGAGCAGCAGCCTGATCCAGAAGTACAGAGTCTTTTATACCATTTTGGGTTTCTAATAACATAATCAATATCCAAGTTGGTATCCAAGTGTAACTACAACTAAATTGGTATCCAGATACAATCTGTAACCAAAACTTAGTTGGTATCCAGGTATAAGCAGTTACTTTTCTATAATTAATTGATTACTAGTTG
>JAQQSW010004680.1:0-14382 GCA_028646575.1 Pseudocheirus occidentalis | reverse complement strand
GCCAGGGGTATGGTAAAGAGTGAATCAGTCAAGCACACACAATGTCCCATAGTACAACATGTCCCTTCTACTTTCAGGGTGGTGAGAATTATTTGAACATCTAAAAACATTGACTTAACATATGCTCATTGCAATATCTTTGTCCAATGATCAGAAAGTTGACACAAGTAGGTGAATTAAACCAGAGCCATAATGACATTCCACTTATAAATGAAACCAGGAGACATTAAGAAGAGGCAGATAAATGAAAGGATGGCTCCCAGATTTTCCTCAGGGCAGCAAATAAAAGAGCTGGCAGAGTTATTTCAGCAGAAACAGAACCATAAAGTAAATAAAGTGCCAGACTTGCAACCAGAAAGACCTCGATTGAAATATTGCACCAGAGACTATCTGTTAATACTCTGGTCTAATCATAAAACCCCTCAACCTCAGTTTATCAAATTATAAAATTAAGATGATAATTTCTGCACATAGGTTAAATGAATACAATCTGATTAACTGAAAGATATAAATGTAGATAAATACAAATACATACACATATGGGTATATGTACATATATTTACAAATCTTAATAATACTATGAAATATCAAATATTTTCATAATAACAAAGAAAATAAGGACATTATTTCATCATACGACTGACCAGCTCTCTTTATGGTAGTCATGAAAGGCATGAGCAAACAGACATGATGACAATAAATATAATATATAAAACTTTCATCTTTTCCTGAAGATGTGCAGAAGTTCTACCAAAAACCTGACAACCTCATCCAAACCATATCAACATACCTAATGATATCTGACAATTTAAGAAAGGTACTGGCCTTAAAGGGCACCAAGAAAAGTATCTTGCAGAAGGTAGGTTTTTAGGCGACCCATCAAGGAAGCCAGGAAAGCCAGGAGGCAAAGACAAGGAGAGGGAGCATTCTTGAATTAGAGAATAGCCAGAGGAAATTCATAGAGTTGGGAGACAAAATACAAGTGTGTGGAACAGGCAACCAGTGTCATTTAATCATTTATTATGTGTTAGGGATAGAAGATAAGAATTCTAGAAAGGTCTAAAAAGACCGAGTCATAAAGAGCTTTAAAAGAAAAAAAAGCTATATTTGATAAATATAACCTAGACCAGAGTATTGACAGTGTCACAAGGGAAAGAGGAACATATTGGAGGTTTGTGAAAGCAGAATCAAAGGCATTTGGCAACTGTTTGGAATATGACAGCGTGGGCCAGAGATACAGCCTAGGTGGTGAGCCTTCTTGGCTTGGAGATGATGGTATCCTCAACAATAACAGAGAAGATGGGAAAAATAGTGTTTTTATTGAAAAATAATGTGTTCAACTTTGGATATATTGGCTTAAAAAGTCTATGGCACATCCAGGTTGACATAGCCAATGTTTAGTTTGAGGTTAGCCTGGAGGTCAAGAGAGAGGTTAGGGGTGGCTAGATAAATAGATTTGAGAAATGTTAATATACAGGTAATAATTGAATCTATGGAAACTTATGAGATAACCAAGGAAAATAGTATTGGGGAGAAAAGAAGACCCAGGACAGAGTCATGTGGAACACACAAAGTTACTGAGAATCACTTGATGAAAATCTAGTAAAGGAGATTGAAAAGAACAGACAGGTAAGAGGAGAACTAGGAGAGAGTAGTACAGTGGAAACATAGAAGAAAGTTCAAAGAAATGAGAGTGACTGATAGTGTCAGAAATGTGGGGAGATCAAGAAGGATATGGACTATGAAAAGGCCATTAGATTTGCCAAATAGGAGATCATTTTTTTTTTTTGCTTTTTGTTTTTGGAGGGCAGTTGGGGTTAAGTGACTTGCCCAAGGTCACACGGCTAGTTTGTTTTTGTGCTAACTGTCTGAGGCTGGATTTGAATTCAACTCCTGACTCCAGGGCCGGTGCTCTATTCACTGTGCCACCTAGCCACCCCTAAGAGATCATTTTTAACTGAAGAAGAGTGGGGTCAGATTGTGGAATAACCAGGCTGTAGAAAGCTGAGAAGAGAGTGAGAGGAAAGGAAGTGGAGGCCAAGATTGTCGATGTCTTTCTCAGTAGTATTTAGCCATAAATGGGTACAGACTTACAGAATAATAGTGACCTGTGTTGTTATGATCCAGTGAGAGTTTTTAAGGGGAGAAATGTTTATCTATAGGCAGTAGCAAAGCATTTTGTAAGCAGGAAAGTGAAGATAAGTAAGGGGGGAGATGAAAGTGGGGACAGTGTGCTGTACAAGCTGAGATAAAATGAGACAATGTATACAATATGAAGGATTTTGCTTTGGAAAGAAGAGACACCTCTCCATGTAAGAAAGGGGTGAAGGAGAAGACCATGGCAGAAGGTACTAAATGATATGATGTAAGGAAGGAGAAAAGAGAGCTCTTGGTGGATGGCCTAAATTTTTTCAGTGAAATATGAGTCATGATTCTCAGTTTAGAGAGCAAAGGAGGGAGGAATCCATGAAAATTTGGAAAAGTTGACACTGTCGGTGGTATACTCAATTGATGAGTATTTATACCTCCATTGATGAGGTATAAAAACTTGCCTTGGTGTACGTAGGATTAATTTGAGATTGTGTAACATACATTTGTAATGGATACTGACCATTTTTCATTTTGTTTTGTTTGTCTCTAATTTTTACCCACTTAATTCAGCAGCACTTAAATGTGGGTAGAAAGAAGATGTTGAGTCTTCCAAGGCTAAGGCTAGAATACGGGTCAAAGGCCACATAAGAACAGGATACTGTAGAGTTGATCTGGTTCAACAAGGGGGTGAAGATGGGGAGGAGAGAAGAGATGAGCTAGATCAGGGGTGATGGCCAGTGTAAGAGCTTATGATGAAGAACTGTGTTGGGGGATGTGAAGGGTGAAGAGTAAAGAATGTTTGATGGCTTCATAGTTGTGCTTTTTGTAGGCTTTCTGGTCCTGTAGCTCCTTCTAAAGCAGCCCATATAAGTGACTAAAAAGCAATCAAGTTTGGTGAGCCTAAGTAGAAGCCATGGTATTTCTTCAAGCAAGAGGTATTGTGTCCCTGATTTCTACCCTTATACATGATGCTCTCCCCTCTACACCCCTTTACCCCTTGCCACGTACCCCCCCACACACACACCATACACATGCCTCAGGCATCAAGCCCTTAAGCAGAAAAAAGGGTCAGGATGGGACGGAAACTATATGGAAGCTAGACCTTTAGTCAGCATTCTCCCCAGCAACTGTGACAAGCCATACTATAAGTCTAGTGTGGGTTCCACAGACTGGCTCATGCTTCTGATTCAAGAAAACAAACTCTGCTTGGAGTTTGAAGGCCAGCTTTCCAAGTCTAAGCTCTGACTTGACATGAGCCACGTGAACTTGGGTTTCTTAGTACTTGTTCATCTAACCTCAGCTTACTCAGCAATAAATTAGGGATAATAATACAATGAGGTCCTAATTCACAGAGTTGCTACAAAGAAAAAAAAAGGATGTACACATATACCTATACACACATGCATGTATATATACAAAATACATATGTACATACATATATGTTTATGCATACCATATATACATGTGCAAAACATACATATATATGGGTATATTATATATACATCTATACACATACCAAGAGAAGAAGAAGAGAGAGAAAGAGAAAGAGAGGGAGAGAGAGAGAGAAAGAGAGAGAGAGAGAGAGAGAGAGAGAGAAGTAACTTAATAAAATAGCCAGAATTTATATAGAAAGCTTTAAAATTTCTATCTCATTCTATACTCAGAACAACCTTGGGAGGTAGGTCCTCTTATCATCCCCATTTTAGAGATGAGCAAATTGAGACATACAGAGACTAAATGACTTGTCTAAGGTCATATAGCTGATTAGTGGCCATGGCCATGGTTGTTGTTCATACTTGAAGAGGACCATAATGTCAGGGAGATGATAATATGATTTGCAATTGACTTTGATTTAAGTGAAGAAGGGCTGTGAAAAGTCACCAGCCTCACCTTCTCTTCCAGAGCCATCCAGGTTAGTGGTGAGGTTTGAGACCAAGTCCTCTGATACCAAAACAAGTCTTCTTTCTATGCCATTTTATATTATTTTCCAGATAGGGAAAGTAAGATTCAGAGATGTGAAGTAACCTGCCCAATGCTACAGTTACATGGGTTAGTAAGTAATGGGACTAGATTATGACTTACTTTTCTATTTGTTGTGTATCTCTAATATTGTAGCATAGTACTTTACACATTAAAAAGTGATTATTGAATTGAACTGAAATGGTTGTCACAGAGAAAAGGGGATATGTGTGTGTGTGTGTGTGTGTGTGTCTGTATCTGTGTCAGTGTCAGTGTTGGTGTCTGTTTGCCCTTGGCCCCAGAGGACAGAATTTGGAGCGATGAATGGATGGAAGTTACAGAGTGACAGGTTTAGGCTTGAGCTTAACCAAAACTTTGATACTTCCTGAGAAGTGAAGAAGGTATATCCTCTCTCCACCAAGGCACAAACAGTGAATATCATCATGTATCTGCCAGATCAGGTGCCTGTCCACATGAGCCCAAGTCAGGCTCTCAAGGCCCTGACCACTTCTTTGTGTGCTTTTGCCTGAGCATAGGTAACTAAACAGTGATCCTGAGATGGCTGTTTCTAGCTTTGAAGGCAATCTTGTAATTTTGAGAGAACAAAAGCTCCTAGGTTTCCCAATCATTGCTGGTTATACTAGAATAATTGCCCTCATCAGCTACCACAGAACTCCCTGGAGGGGTATATGGTCAGTTAGAGAATGAGCAAGACCTCTGTCCAGCTTACCAGAAGACATGGACTCTGAGAGAGATAGGAGAGAAATAGGGTTTGGTGAAATATCTATTCAACAAACCTACTAAGTGCTTCATGTTTTAATATTTTAACTATTACTCTCCTAAGAGACTCTAAAAGTAATTCTGTTACTGCTCAATGTTAAGTTTTTGTTGATGTGTCATGAGTCTTTTGTGAGTATGTCTATATATGTGTGTATTAAACATTTATTTTATGCAGAGAAAAACAAATAGCTGACCTATGCCCATTCTTTGTTATATACTGAGTACTTTTCAATTTTTCTTTTGAGGGAGAGCCCAGACACGAGTCAAACTTAATCTTTGAAGTATTTTCCCTGGGTTCTATTGTGGGAGTATAAAAAGTCAAAAAGTCAAAAATAAAAATAAGTTATATTTTTAGAGACCAAGATTCTCCCTAAGACTGCATTCAAATATACATTCACACATGGGGGGAAACTTTAGAAGGAAAATACAAGAATATCAGCAACCCGGGCTCCACCAGAATTTGGTGATAAATCCAGCTGAACCAACAAATAAATGACATGATGAGCCAAGGGTTGTTGAAAGAAATCTCAGAAATTTATAAATTTACTAATGATACCTTTTCAGGTATCCTAAGCTTCAACTGGGAATCCAGAATAATGAATGGAATTCTAGAAATGGCTTTGATTATACAAGAAGAAGAAAAAATGAAATGGCAGATATTCAACATTCAGGTCAGTTTAGATGTTAGTGTGACTGGCATATCAAAAGCCAATCTTAATTAAAGCCTTGGAATGATTAGGCAGTGTACAGGAGAGGCATAAAACAAGGGAATGAGAAGAGCCTTCCAAAGAGAAAAGAATCAAATCATTTTGTCAAATACATTTTTCTTGACTAACTATTCATATGAACACAAAAAAAGGAAGCTCTCACATTTCCAAAATGAACATAGAAAAAAGCTTGGCAGGACTCCAGTGATGGTGGGGAAATATTTATTATGTAGCTTTGTCTTTCTCTTTTATAATTAATTCACAATTAGACATGTAATTATAATTCAGATACGGGCAAAATAGTTTCAATGGTGTTAACCATTGATAGATTTGTAAACAAAAGCAGCTGGACGGGAATTTCTTCAAGGAAATATTTGCATGCCAACAGTTTATCAAACTGAAAGTCTGCTGATAAATCTACACAAGGGCATTATGTAAATATGGGGGTACCCATGATTCATTTGGACATTCCTTATATTTTCACATAGATCCAGATGCAAAAGAATAAAACTTAGCTAAGAAAAAGGATGAGACCTGTGAGCTTTTCATTCCTCTAGTCCACCTTCTTTCAAAAGAAAAACATAATTTATATGTCTTTTATCACTAATTCTTTATGCCTCTCAGCTTTAAATAAATTCTTACAGAGGAACTGAATGAAATTAGAAGACACATTTCCTGCAACTCTACTACCAGGGCAGAATTGTCTTCTAGCCAATGGCAAGAAATTACCCAATGGTTAGAGATTACTGAATGGTAAGAGATTTAGGAGTTTGTAAATCCATATAGATATTCAATTTAAATTTTCTATAAAATCATATTAACATTTTAGCCATTTGGCAATGCATTCTGCCTTAAAGGAAGACTGTGAAACCCACCAAAAACTCAGGCCATATTCTAATTTCTACCACTATCAAAGAGGGATTTTAGGTTAATTTATCCACCTCTCAATACTTTGATTATTCTAGCATGAAGTATGGAAGAGAAATTCCATTTTCCTCAAAGAGATTAAATTAATACTACATTCAGTCTAATAATTCTCAGTCTAATTCAGTAGGTCTCAGAAGAATAAGATATAAACACAGATCAAAATAGTCTCTTATATAATAAGTGTCTTTTTTTGTTCATTTTTCAGTCACGTCTGCCTTTTCATGACCCCATGTGAGGTTTTCTTGGCAAAGATACTGGAGTGGTTTTCTTTTTCCTTCCCCAGATCACTTTACAGATGAGGAAACTGAGGCAAACAAGTTTAAGTAACTTGTCCAGGCTCACACAACTAGTAAGTGCCTCAGGATGATGAGTGTTCCTTACTCCAGACATAGTCCTCTATCTGCCACAGTACCTAGTTTCATTCAATAAGTGCCTTACAGTGGTGAAAAAGGTATCAGCAGAGGATACCTGGGAAGACTGCCTGGAGATTGTATTGTTTCAGTTGAGCTTTAGAAGACAGGTAGATAAAAATTAATAAATAAAAAAAGGAAGGAGGAATATTCTAGATTGAAGGGAGAGTGTGAACAAAAGTACTAACAAGAAAAGTATAGAGAGTATTCGGAGAAGCAACAGTTTTGCACTTACATGGAGATTGAATAGAGTTCAGTAAGTCAATAAGTATTAATTAAATGCCTATATATAACAACAATGCTACTTGCAGCTGCTTGGGCGTGTAAGACTAGTAACACTATCACACAGGAAGGCTGCTACTACAGGTTCTTTGATCTGCTTTTCTAAAGGAAGCAAATCAAAAGGGATCAACAATCTTACTTTAATCAAACGTATATATCATTTACTTAGTTCAGGGGAAAAAGTCAGCACCCTGAACTTCAGAGAAAATGCAAACAGAAATTACATGCAGAAATAATACCATAAAGACAAACAGACAGGGCTTCTAACCATCTGACCAAATGTCATGGTAATGGAATTTGGAGATCTCCCTGTGTTGGCTTGGTTTTTGGGTTGAGTGTTAAAACCCAGAGCTTGTGAATCACACTTGTGGGATAGACTCGTTGATGTGAAGAGAGAGGGCTGAACTGGGAGGAGCCATGAATTTGGAGAGAGACACAATCTGAGGGAAGGCCAGAAAGGACTTTTGGAAAGCAGTATCCATTATTGTGGAGCCAGAGTTGCTGAAAGAAAGACTGCTGAGTGCCAGTTGAAGCTACCCAGGACTTTTGAGAACTGAGGAGGCATGGCTGTGATGCCAGTATTTTGTCTGTCTGTTTTGATGTTGTTTTGTCAGATTCTTCTGCTGGTGAAGGACAGTGCTGCTGTTGTAGAGGTCCTGGAACCTTGCTGTTGGTTCAGAAGCCCTGAAGGAGGATTTTCTTGTTGTATGTTTACAGAAATCCTGGAAGAGGTGAAGAGGGTACCCAAAGAGGGTTAGGGTTGCCTGAGACCCCAAAATACCAACACTCAGGGTCCTACCAAAAGAATTTGACTCATGTCTTCTCAGCCAAAGAAAAGTAAAGTTTATTGAAAGTTCATTAAAAGTTCGTTATGTGGGGTAGACTCTTAAGGAGCCAGTCTATGCTGGCTCATTCTATGGTGCTCTCACACAGCAAGTCTGTGCTAAGGCATTCCATGGCACTCTCACACCACATGGAAGGGAGATGGGATTCTATATACAGAAAGGTTGTGGGAGGAATCTAGGGGTGGTCTAGAGGAGGAGTTTGGGGAGGGTCTTCAGGAGGAGTCCAGATGAAGTCAGACTCCTGTAATGAGTGATCAAGGGTGGGAAGTTTCTGGAGGCTACCTGGAGACCATAGACAATGGTGGGCCAAATCAGTTCAAGGGTGGGAACAGGAACATTAAGGGTGGGAAACTATTGGAACAAAGGAGCCCTAAAGACTTAGGCAGAATGATAACTTAAGGCCCATGACCTCAGGCAAATGCCTTCCCTGCAAAGATTTCCTTTCCCAGAGCCTGTACCTCAAAGATTCAAGGAGCTCAAGGGGACTCCTAGAGCCTACACCTCATCAGAGGAACTTGCTGATGTTTTCAGGGATTCTGATGAGGACACTGGCAATGTGTGTTGTGGCTTTATTAGGCTTTGCCTCCCTAAGCACCTGGATTGCTGAGTACTTGCCTCAGGTCAAGATGAAGACAAGACCTTTCCTTGGGCATTGAACACTGTTATGATATCTTAACCTTGTTGTGGCTTAAGGGTGAATGGCCTCTTGTGCTCTCCTGCCCCTTTTGAGAAAGTGCTTGGTATTAATGGATGGCATTGTAATTCAGTGGTGATCCTGGAGTGGGAAACCTTTGATTTTTTTGTACTCTGTGATTGACCAAATGGATGTACTTTGTTTATGATTGGAAACTAATCTCCAATTGAGAAGACAGACTTTGACTGACTAAATGAATGTACAGCCCAGGAGTGGGCTACTTTGACTAATGTACTGGTCAGGGGTGGGATACTTGGACCTTGGTGCTTTTCAACTGAATTGAGAACTTAATGCTAAATGAATGAGTTACACTATATTTTGATTTTCTCTGTTCTGTGAATGTTTGCCTTAATCTGCCACTGAATAAATGGGGTTTGCTATGCTGGTAATTTGAACCTTGGAAGTTGCCTTTGCTTGGTATTACACCAAATAATACATACAAATCAACAGAAAGATCCAACTCTTTGACCATTACATACATATATAGTTACCAGAGAGAGAAGCACCAACATCTGGGTTTTCAAAGCCAAGGGCTCCTTAACTGCTACACAGAGTCTCATCTGGCTACGTCACATGAACACTCTCTCTATGAGTGTACCCCAAAGAGAATGCTAAGCTCAGAGTATATATACACTTTTTCAGTGTCAGAGTCATCACAACCCTCATGACCCAGACTCATGTGACTCAAACTCATGTGACTTAGGTTTTATTGTGGTTTAAACAGGTCACGTGGGCCTATTAATAGATGGGGAAGATCTTCCCATTAAGCAAAAAATACATTAAAAATACACCGCTATGTGATAGTGACTTTGCTAAGTCCTTGGGATACATACAAAGTTAAAAGATGGTATTTACTCCCAAGAATCTCACAGTCTAGTGAAGTTACATAACATGCAAGCAATCATGTGGAAACAAGCTGCATATAAGATCTATTGGAAACAATGAACAGAAGGAGGCAGAAGAATTAAGGCGCTGATGAAAAGCTTCCTGTAGAAGGCAGGATTTCATTTGGGTGAAGGAAACTAAGGAATTCTGAAGGAGGAAATAAGAGAGAAAGCATTCTAGCATGGTAAGTGAAGCTGTCCAGAGGAAGAAGATAGATTTACCTTTTTTGAGTGAAGAGGAGGCCAAAGAGGGTTAGGGCTGCCTGAGACCCCAAAATACCAACATGCCGGATCCTGCTGAAAGAATTCCACTCAAGTCTTCTCAGCCAAGGAAAAAGTAAAGTTTATTGAAAGTTCAAGTTCTCCACGTGGGGTGCTAGGCCATTTAAAGGTGCTCTCACAGAGCAAGTTTCTGCTAAGCTATTCTACAGTGCTCTCACCGAGCAAAGTCTATACTAAGCTATTCCACGGCACTCTCACAACACATGGAGGGAAGATGGGATTCTATATACAGAAAGGTTGTGGGAGGAATCTAGGGGTGGTCTAGAGGAGGAGATTGGGGAGCGTCTTCAGGAGGAGTCAGATGAGATCAGACTCCAGTAATGAGTGGTTCAGGGTGGGAAGTTGCTGGAGACTACCTGGAAACCATAGACAGTGGTGGGCCAGGCCAATTCAAGGGTGGGAAACTATGGGAACAAAGAGAGCTAAAGACTTGGGCAGAGCCGCATCTCAAGGCCCATGACCTCAGGCAAATGTCTTCCCTGGGAAGGTTTACTTTCCCAGAGCCTACACCTCATCATGAGGACACCACTGAATCCATTGTCACAGGATCTCAAAGTATATGGATGTGAGTGGGTGTAAGGAGTAAGAAGTAAGAAGACTGAAAAGGTAGGAAGAGTCAGCGTCACGGAAGGTTTTAAAAGTCAAACAGAGAATTTCATATTTGACCATGGAGGTTAAAGGGAACCACTAGAATTTATTGAGTAGGGGGTGGGAGAGCATGATCAGACCTAGGTTTTAGGAAGATCACTTCAAGAATAGATTAGATTAAGGATAAATATCTCTTTTTCCTGACTTTCACAAGTGTCACCCTTTCTCTTAAAACACATTTCACTTTCTCTTCTAGTTTTTTCATTATTCATACTTTGATTTTTTTCTTGATCTCTTATAATTTCACTTGCTTCACTTTGCCCAATTCTAATTTTCAAGGTGTCATTTTCTTCCTTAATATTCTGAATCTTGGGGTGGCTAGGTGGCACAGTGAATAGAGTCAGGGGTACCTGAGTTCAAATCCGGCCTCAGACACTTAACACAAAAAAGCTAGCTGTGTGACCTTGGGCACGTCACTTAACCCCAAGTGCCCTCCAAAAAAAAAAAAAGCAAAAAAAAAAAAAAGATTGTGAATCTCCTTTTCTAATTGGTTGACTTTCCTTTCATACCCTTCTTGTTTTTCTTGAATTTTTTTCCCTCCGTCTCTGTCATTTGATTTTTAAAGCCATTTTTTAAGATCTTCTACAAATTCTTTTTGGGCAGGTGACTATTTGACATTACTCTGCGGATTTCTTTGCTTCAATATTTTTCTCTGAAGATGAACCCCGGTTGTTTCTATTCTCATAATAGTTTTCTATAGTTGGATTCTTTCTCCTTTACCTGTTCATTTTCTGTGGTAATAGCTTAAATTTTGTAATCACCACTAGCTCTGAGGTTTGAGGGATGATGCCTCTTACCCCAGATCTTCAGTCCCCCCCCCTAGGCTGAAACCAAAGCCAAATCTTCTGTAAGTGCCCACAGCCAGGGGTTTTCTGCTCCACTGCTTCTGTACTCGCTGGGTGTGTGCTGGTTGCTTCTCACCCCTGCCACTCTTTGCAGCACGACTGGATCCAGCATTCCTTATCAACAGAGGTTCCCTCAGTCTTCCCAGGTTCAGATGCCCAACTCCCCTCACTATCCAAGAGGTAAAAGTTGCTGTGGCTGGTACAGAGGCAAGCTCTCAAACCAACCTCAGGACTTGCACATTGTTTTTAAAATAGAACCTTGCCTGGAGGTTTTTTACTCTTCACAGGAATCACGCCTTGTGCTGGGATTATTCTTCAATCTTCTCATGCTGTCCCAGGAAGCCCTCAATTGTACCCCTATTCTCATTTATCTTCACCTGCACTTTGTTTGCCCTAAGGTGTTATTTAACTCTTTTGTGGGGGAACATCTTGAGAGCTTGAAACTTTCTTTCCTACTCCACTATTTTCCCAGAATCTTTTCCACAGTTTCACCACTCTTTAAATGTTACTTGACATTTGTCTTGTCATGCCTCTGTTTTTCCATGATGATGATCATGACAGTGATGGTGATGATAGGAATAACAGCTAACATTTGCATAGCAATTTAAGTTTTGCAGAACTATATAAATAGTCTCATTTGGTTCTCTTAATTCTAGAAGATCACTGAGATATATTAGTGTAATCCTTCACTCTTTTCCCTATTTTCAGTCCATCATTTTTCCAAGTATTATCAGCATATTTGTAAATGATACCAAAAATACAAGTCTTGGAGATTTTGACCATTTCATCTCTGGATTTTCCATTCCTAGACACTCAGACTTGATTGGTAATTGTTTCTCCTAGCTCATTATTTTAGGCAGGTGATATCATTTCATGCCCTGATCTCCACAGACATCTTAATTCAGCCTCCTCAAGTACTTTACAGGGGAACATTTACCTTTTACTCACACACACCCTTCAGTTCTAAAACCATGATTTAATTAACTGTGCCATTGTGCAATGATAATGGAAGTTTGAAGATCTTCCCTTCCCTTTTAATAAACCTGGAGGAATTTAAAGAACTTCCCAACTTTGAAAATAAACTGCCCCATAATGGGCTGAATGTGATCACATGGAGTCTGTGGTAGGAAGAGTTTGCTGAAGGGTAGAACAGAGCCCACAAGAAATTGGGAGTTAGAACAGCTAGAAGGTGGGAGGAGGATGACAGGCAAGCAGGTAGTTAGGCTTGTGAGTAAATTTTGGTCTTTTGTTGGTTCTTGGGAAAGCTAAAGGATGCTGTGGCTCTCTGTGCTGTTATGGCTAATTAACTTCTTTGCTGCTATTTTGTGATCAGTTTACTGATTTTGGGATTTTGTTATTCTGGTGTCTGAATAAATGTTTTGTTTCTGTCTTCTCTAAAAAGAGTCTGTTATATTTTGTGATTGAGCACCATGCAGGTATATTTATAGAGACTGTGTGTACTGTGAATATTGCATTGGTGCCTCACATTGTTTCTGTAAAGGGGATGTTGATGTACTCATTCTTCCATGTTCCGACCCATATCTATAATTTTCCAATCCCAAATCCTTCTATGGCTTGCTTTCCATATGTTGTTATCCCCTTTACAATTTAAACTGCTCAAAATAAGGGACTATCTTTGTTTTTGCATTTATATCCCCAATGTATAACACAGCACTTGGCATATTGCAAGAACTTAATAAGTGATTTTTCATTCATTCAATCATGTATAGAAGCCGTTTGCAGTTGTCATATGGATGCTATTGTAAGCATTAAAAAGGAAAAAGTAATAATGTTAGCAAAACTGGCAACTCAGTTAGCCATGCATAGGAAAAGGACTGTTGGTATGGACAATGCAAAACTAGAATATTTTCATAATAATGCTCTGCTTCAGTTAATATTTCTCTAGTTAGACATTGGTTTGCATTCTCCAAACCCACATTATCACATGGTGCAAGGAATGGTTGAGAAACATGGTGATTTGCAGGGAGAAATAAATTTGGGATGAAACATGTGACATGGTTAATTGACAAAAATGAATAATATACATGGAAAACATCAGAATCAATCAACAAGTATTTATTTAAGCACTTACCAAGTGGTAGGCACTGGGGATACAAAAAGAGAAAAAGAAAACTGTCCCCTGTCCTCAATAAACTTACATTCTATTGAAAGAAACATCGTGTACATATGTGTGTACATATATACACGTGTGTGTATGCATATATGTGTGAGTGTGTGTGTGTTGATGGGCAGCTAGGTAGCACAATGGATAGAGTGACAAGCTGTAAAGGAAATAGGAATTTGAAGATCTTCCCTGCTCTTTAATAGGCTTAGGGGAATTTGGGAACCTTCCCTGATTTGAAAATATACTCTGCCTCCTAATAGGCTGCATGTGGTCACATGGAGCCTGTGGTGGGAGGCTTGTTTTTCAGGAAGGCACAACTTTTGTTTCTTTGTAGTCAAGTGGGTCATGAGGGTTGTGATGTTCTCTGACCCTGGAGAAGGCTACACACACACACACACACACACACGCACTCACACATATATACACATGTACACAGAATGCATACATGCATATACATATATACACATACACACATATATACATATCTATACATATACACACACACACACATACACACACATATACATCTGATGTGAGGCTTTGCTTTGGGGCTCACTCATGAGAAGAGTTGTGTGATTTGGCCAGATGAGACTCTGGGCAGTTGTTGAGCCCCCCTCCCCCCATCTCCCACCTTTGGAAACCCAGATGTTGGTGTTTTTCTCTCTGGTGACTAACTGTATGGTCAGACAGCCAGCAGCCCTGTTGGTCTGCTGAATTGTGTTATTTTCTCTGTCTGTGTTTTTTTGTTTGCTCGTAACTTGTTTGTATTCTCTGAAGTTCAGGATGCTGACTTTCCCCCCTTAACTAGGTGAATGATGTATGTTTGATTAATTAAAGTAAGATTGTTTTTTTTAATTAGTTTATTTTTAGCTTTCAACATTCACTTCCATAAGTTTTTTTTTT
>JAQQSW010004677.1:0-14383 GCA_028646575.1 Pseudocheirus occidentalis | reverse complement strand
GCCCTGGGGCCTTGCCTGGCTGCCGCTGTGGTTTTGGGCTGGCCGTTTTCTACTCCGCTGTGGTGAGAGCTGCCCTTCTCCCATCCTGCTCCTCACGCCTTCGCAGATATGGGGGTGTTGGAGGCTGTAGAACCTCTGCAGCCTGGCTGCGGGGCTTGGCTCAGCTCCTTCCCACCGCAGGGGCCTGGCCGCGGTCTCGGCTTCTGGCTGTTCCAGCCTCCACTCTGGTGGCCGCACTGAGCCCCTGCTGCTGAGCTGCCTTCAACGAGAGCTATGTTCTCTGTATTTTTGTGAGTCTGAGAGTCCTAGACTTTCCTAGACTTTGTCTGGGCTCATATTTTATGGGTGTTTAGGGTGGTGGTGTGGGAGCTGCGGGACCTTGCTGCTTCTACACCGCCATCTTGGCTCTGCCCCCCCCCCCATATTAGCCAATCTTATAGGTATGGGGTGATAGCTCAGAGTTGCTTTAATTTGCATTTCTCTAATCAGTAGTGATTTAGCGCATTTATTCATATGACTGTCGATAGCTTTGTTGACTTCATTTGAACACTGCCTGTTCATATCCTTTGACCATTTATCAGTTGAGAGATGGAACTTATTTTTATAAATTTGCCTAGCTTTTCTATATATTTGAGAAATAAGATCTTCATCAGAGAAACTTGCTATAATTTTTTTTCACAGTTATGGTTACTGTGTTTTCTCCCCATTTATCTTACTCTCTCTCCTCTCACCCTATCCATTCTGAAGTGTTATGCTTTTGACTTTTACCTCCCCTCAATCCACCCTCCTTTCTGTCAACTCTTCTACTCTCACCCCAAACCCCGCCCCTCATCTTCTTCCCCTCCTACTTTCCTATATGATAAGATTGATTTCTATACCCAATTAGTATGTATACTATTCTGTCTTTGAGTCAGTTCCAGTGAGAGTAAGGTTCATTTGCTGTCTCCCCAGCTGCCTCCATCTTCCCCTCCACTGTAAAAACTCTTTCACACTTCTTTTGTGTGAGATAATTTACCCCATTCTACCTTTCCCTTTCCCCTCCCCAAGTACATTCCTCTTTCTCATTCCTTGATTTTATTTTTTTTAATCATCCCATCGTATTCAACTCACACCTGTGCCCTCTGTCTATGTACACTCCTTCTATATATTAATAGTGAGAAACTTTTGAGTTATAAAAGTATCATTTTCCCATGTAGGAATGTAAACAGTTTAACCTTATAGAATCCATTAGGATTTCTCTTTTCTGTTTACCTTTCTATGCTTCTCTTGAGTCTTGTATTTGAAAGTCAGTTTTTCTATTCAGCTCTGGCCTTTACATCAGGAATGCTTGAAAGTCCTCTGTTTCATTGAATATCTGTTTTTGCCCCTCAATTTTGCTGAGTAGGTGATTTCTTGCTTGTAATCCTAGCTCTTTTGCTCTTCAGAATATAACATTCCAAGCTCTCTGTGTGTTTAATGTAGAAACTGCTCGATCTTCTTTTATACTGACTATGGCTTCATAGTATTTGAATTGTTTCATTTTGACTGTTTGAAATATTTTCTCCTTGACCTGGGAGATCTGGAATTTGGCTGTGATATTACTGGGAGTATTCATTTTGTGATCTTTTTCAGGAGGCAGGTAATTGGTGGATTCTTTAAATTACTATTTTACTCTCTGATTCTAGAGTTTCAGGGCAGTTTTCCTTGATAATTTTTTGAAAAATGATGTCTAGGCTCTTCTTTTGGTAATGGCTTTCAGATATTCCAATAATTCTTTTTTCTTTTCTTTTTTTAAAAAATTGATTAATTTATTTACTTTTAGTTTACAAGATTCAGTTCCACAATCCTATGAGTTTCAAATTTTCTCCCTTCTCCTCCCACCCCCATGGTGGTTTGCAATCAAGTACAGAATCTGCAAATACTTTCACATTGTAGTCCAATGATTCTTAAATGATCTCTCCTGGACCTAAGTTTCAGGTCAGATATTTTTCCAATGAGATATTTCACATTTTCTTCTATTTTTTAAAAAAATTCTTTTGATTTGAATATTTCTTGATGCTTCGTGGTATCATTAGCTTCCACTTGTCCAATTCTGATTTTAAAGCAATTTTTTTCTTCTGTGAACTTTTGTATTTCCTTTTCCATTTGGCCAATTCTACTTTTTTTTTTTTTTGGAAGGGCAGTTGGGGTTAAGTGACTTGCCCAGGGTCATATGGCTAGTAAGTGTTAAGTGTCTGACGCCCGATTTGTGCTTGGGTCCTTCTGACTCCAGGGCTGGTGCTCTACTCACTGCACTACCTAGCCGCCCCGATTCTACTTTTTTAAAAGTTCTTTTCTTCAGTGAATTTTTGTATCTCTTTTTCTATTTGGCCAATTCTGCTGTTCTTTTCTTTTTGCTTTTTTGGAGGGGGAACGTAGGGCAGTTGGGGTTAAGTGACTTGCCCAAGGTCATATGGCTAGTTTTTTGTGTGTGTCAAGTGTCTAAGGCCTGTTTTGAACTCAGGTCCTCCTAACTCCAGGTGGTCTATTCACTGTGCCACCTAGCTGCCCCGTCAATTCTGCTTTTCAAGGAATTCTTCTCTTCCTTGGATTTTTGTGCCTCTTATTACCATTTGACCTGTTCTCTTTTAAAAGTGTTAATTTTTTCAGGTATGTGTGTGTGGGGGCACACATGCTTGCTTTATCAAGCTGTAGACTCTTTTTTCATGATTTTCTTTCATCACTCTCATTTCTCTTACCAAATTTTCCTCTACCTCACTTACTTGATTTTTAAAATCCTTTTTGAGCTCTTCCTTGACTTGAGACCAATTAATATTTTTCTTTGAGGCTTTTGATATAGGAATTTTGACTTTGTTGTCTTCTTTTGACTTTGTGTTTTGATTTTTTTCTATCACCATACTATATCTCTGTAGTCAGGGTCTTTTTTTGTTTGTTTGTTTGATCATTTTTTCCAGCGTATTTCTTGACTTTTAATTCTGTGATAAAGTAGGGCTCTGCTTCTGGAGTGAAGGGGCCAGTGTCCCATGCTTCACATTTTTTGTGCAGCAGTTTTCAAAGATAATTCTGGGAACCTATAAGTTTTTAGTTCTTGAAGGTGGTATGATATGGGGAGAGGTGTATTTACTATTTTCTTGGCCTGTACTCAGGTCTGTGAGTAGCCACAAGCACTCTATTCCACTCTGCAACTGTGACCAGGCTCCCTGCTCCTCTGGTGTGCTAGTGCTCCTCCTTGTTCTGGGACTGCAACCCAGGACTGTGATCTGGATCTACATATGGTTGATGGAATAGAGTCCTGCCCCAGTGCCAGCAAAGACCGCTATAATTGCCTTCTGACCATTTGTTTGGCCACCTACACCCTGCCCCTTTACCATAAATGGGCTGAAGGATCTGGAAGCCACTGCTTCTGTGGAGGATTCAGTCACCTCCAAGGCCTACTAGTTAGTTTTCTGGGACCTAGTCTATGCTGGTACAGCCTCAGCTGGACTGTGCTCCATTCTCACCCTGGTGCAATAAATCTTTCCTGCTGACCTTCTAAGTTGTCTTGGGCTGAAAAGTTGCCTTACTTTTTCCTTTTGTGGGTTCTCCTGCTCCAGAATTTGTTTTGAGGTATTATTTAAAGATGTTTGGAGGGAAAATTTGGGAGAGTTCAGGTGAGTCCCTGCCTTTTCCCCACCATCTGGGCTCTATCTGCCTACTCTTGGAAATCTACTGTTTCTAATACTAGTCACAAAATTAAGTTTGTTTTTGTCTAAATAAAATTTACTTTCAGTAAAGTACAGTAAAGTACAATTTTGGTACTTAATACTGTATCTTATAGTTCCTCTGATTTATATTACATTGGCTTATAAATTCCTTGATTTCAAGGTCTGTTTTTTATCTAACTTTTGTTTCTCCTTAGGGCCCAGCACAGTGTTTTACACATAGTAGGCTTGTTGTATTGGTTTATTATAAATAAAAACATATTTATTTTTTATTATTAATTCATATTCCCTGATTCTTAGCCTTCTCTCACTCCTCCTACCTTCTGATTATTACCAGAATGCAGAATCTAGAGTAGTTTTTAATTTTTCTCACTCTTGCTTTTTCTTTACCTTTATACCACCAGCCCTGCCCTTGGCACTCTTTTCTTCTCCCTCCATACAATATGGTAATCATATTGTTACACAGTTTCTATTGCCTGAAACTCTCCATTACTTAGGACATGTCATGTGAGACTGAGTATATTTTTAAATATGTTGGACAGGAGAGGCCTTTGAAAACTGATTGACAATATGGGAATAAATGGTTCATATACAGCTACCTAACGTTGTCTCTAGGGCTTTGATACATGAGAAGATTTGATCAACTATTGGGCAATAAGATCTAGTAATTTTATGGATTATATCTTTGATGAAGAGCATAGGAGACAAAATAGTGGCATAGAGTCAGGAAACCAATTAGTCTTAGCTCATGATTAATTCTATGAGACCTTGAATAAAGTGCTTCCTTAGAATTCAGTGGTCTGTGAGTTTTCTTCCAGATCTGATGTTGCATAATTATATGAAAGAGCTAAAGAATTTCATTAAATGAAATTAAAAAGTAATTTTTTTTTTGTATTCTGAAGGCCCTGTAGTGATGTGATAATTACAGAATACCTGTTTGTTCCCAGGGAGAGCTTATGCACAAGAGACCTTGGCTATTTAAGTCAGTCAGTGTTGCTGAGTCCCTATGATATAAAACAAAATAATTGGATAGTTTTCTTACATGGTAGAAATACAAGGCTAGTATCAGGAGCATCCATTACCAAAGCAGCCTAGAGATGTGTTGTTGTTTTTTTTTCCTTATGCTCTGCCACACTATGTATAAAGAGCAGGATAAGTGGATTGTGACTAAGCATTTTTACTCAGAAACAGGAAAATGACAAGGATACATCTGAAACTTGTACAGAAGCTAAATGAACACATCATTTGAAATATATACATGTATATACACCTGTATACACACAGAAATACATATTATATAAGGAAAGGGCATTTTTAGAGGTGGTGTGGCATAGTGACTTGAGCTGGCCATGAAGTCAAGAAGTCCTGCCTCAGACATATACTGCTTTTGTGGTCCTAGACAAGTCGCTCAACTCTCAGTGCTCCAGGCAACTCTCTAAGACCAATTTGCCTCACAGCATGCATCCCTTTACAAGAAGTGACTTCTCTGTTAGCTATTATTACCTTTGAATCTTCACCACTCTCCTACAGGGCAAAGCCACTACCCTTCTACTTTTAAATTTGTTTTGTGTGTGTGTGTGTGTGTGTGTGTGTGTGTGTGTGTGTGTGTGTGTGTGTGTATGTGTATACATATATACATACACACATATGCACAAGCTCTTTTATCTCACAACCAATTTTAAAAGGTGTTACTCTATTATAGTGACAATTTCCTGATGCTGGAGAAGTGCCACGTTTCTCTGATATGCAAATAGAAGAAATTTCTGCTTTGTCTAGTAGGCTCCAAGCCTCTTCTGGAAGCAAACCACAGTGCTCAGCAATATAGGTACAAAGCCTTTCTTTTCTCCTCTGTTTCTCCCCTCAAATTAGATTGAGAAGTAGAAGACAACACAGACACTCCTGAGAGGTTTCCTTTCTCCATCTAGCAGAGACCATAAGCTCTGATATCCCTTCACACAGCAATAGGATTTGGCTTTCCCAAGGAGTCCCTAGCAACCGCAGCTCCAGCTTCTTTCCATCTAATCAGCAAAGCAGCCCCTTTCTTTTAGTCAGCAAGATCCCAGGAAAGCAGCTGAAGTGTCAGCCATCTCAGCTAGAAGCTTTCTGTGTCTTCTGTCCCTGACTTCTTGTAATTCTGCTTGTGCTCAGCTTACTCTCCTGCCACTGCTTCTAACCCTTAAATCTTCTTTCTGGCTTATAGTGCTCAAGCCTAGAACCTCTTGGTAGTTGGTGACTTATCTTATGAAGTGAAACTCCAGTAATATATTTTTATGTCAAATATGTGCCCCAATTGTATTATTTTTTAGTCATGTCCAACTCTTCATGATCTCTTTTTGGGATTTTCTTGGCAAAGACACTCGAGTGGTTTGCTGTTTTCTTCTCCAGCATATTTTACAAATGAGGACACTGAGCCAGACGGGGTTAAGTGACTTGCCTAGGGTCTCATGGTCTGTAAATGTCTGAGACCATATTTGAGTTCAGGAAGATGAGTCTTCTTGACTCTAGGCCTGGCGCTTTCTCCACTTCATTATGTAATAGTCCCAATGAATCCAGTAGTCCTTATATCATCTTCCCATAGTCCCCCAAAAGGTATTTCATTTATAATTTTATGACTTATAAGCTAAAAAACATTCACGTGCAGTGAGCTGATAGACCACGGTGCCTTATAGTCTTTGTTACTACCTCAGTTATTGCTTTGCCTTAGAGGAGGCTTTCAGTGTGGTCCATCTGAGGGACTGTTTTCTATCTGGTCCTCAGAACAATCTGTGTCTCCAATATTTTATCAGAGAAACTTTTCTTTACAAGTTGATTTTGCCAGTTTTCCTTATACAAATGCTCTTTACCTGTCCATTTCAACAAACACTGTTCATGTATGAAAAGGGCCCATAGAAAGGTCAGCAGTGTAGTTGTACTGCACTGCAGTAA
The DNA here is from genome assembly GCA_028646575.1 of Pseudocheirus occidentalis. NCBI lineage: Eukaryota > Metazoa > Chordata > Mammalia > Diprotodontia > Pseudocheiridae > Pseudocheirus > Pseudocheirus occidentalis. Next base: position 7,778 of record JAQQSW010004677.1, on the reverse strand, counting down.
GTACTGCTGGTAAGTACTAAATATAGAATGTCGGAACTTGAAGGGATCTTCTCTGTATAATCTAACCCTTTATCACAGATGAGGAAACTAAGGCCCAGAGAACAAAAGTAGCTTGCCTGAAGTCACACTGAATTAATGGTAAAGTCATTTCTGAATTTGAATTTCAATACTTTTTTTCCCCACTACATATTACCTTTTCAAAGAGGATTGTGGAGTGAACCTGAGCAGTTCTTCCATGTTTCTTTTGAATAAGTGGCACTGATTTGGAAGAAAACACTAATTTAGAGATGCCTTAGAAATAAGGGAGATCCTACCGGTTTGCATGTTATCAATGTATAGATGAATTATAGTGAACTTTTGAGAGCAGATAACATCAACCAAATTCTCATTGTATAAAATAACACTGGAAGCTACAGGACTTCCTTAAGTTTTCTGATCTGTTATTGCAGTTACTAAGGTCTTACTCTTTTTTTCTTATTCTGACTATTATGAGCTAAAGATGAAAATAATGTAGATTTAATAACACAGATTGATAAGTTATCAGTTTACAATTTACAGTTATAGTTACACAATTATATGGTACTTTATGTAAATTTTTCACATCTGGCCCTCATGTTCGTACTGAGGTAGATGATACAAAATATTATTGTCTCAACTGAACAGAGGTAGCATGAGGTAGTAATGAGAAGTAGCATGGTGTGACAGATAGTGTTGAACACTAGTGAGAAAGACCTGGGTCCAAATCCTGTCACAGATGCTTAGTGGCTATGTCCTCCTGGGCAAGTCACTTAATATCCTCGAATTTTACAGTTTTCTCATCTATAAAATGAGTGGGGTGAACTTGAAAGCCTTCAAGGACTCTTCTAGATCTAAATCTGTGATCCTCTGATTCATAGAGTTTAAATGATTTGCCCAAGTCACACAGGAGGTTCTTGAACCCAGAGCTACTGACATTAAGCTCCTCCTCGGTATATCTTACAATTTTGAATTTGTGGCAGCGAGAAAATAATGAGTCTTGTGGATAAAATGAAGGTAATGATTTTGGCTGTTTAACCAACCTTTGGGAAGAAACTAAGCATGTAGAGCATGGAAATATAGAGAGGAAATTGTAAAGGCTCTGATTTGAGCCTAGCCCTGGAGGAAAAGTCTGAAGATATTATGGGGAGAAATAATGGAAATAATGCTTGGCATTTATAGAGTGCTTTAAAAGTCACAAAGATTTAGCCCTCATATTTTCTGAATTAATATACTCTTTATTATGTTATGATCACCTTAATGTACATACAGTTCACTAAATTAATGTAACTTTTATTTTGTGGGACTAGCACTGGTTGTCAGAAGGTGGCCTAAACTTCTCCATTCTCAGAATGGGCAGTGATATGGAGACAACTCATATCTCAGCCCTGAAGCTGTAATAATCCTTTTCAGTAATGTTCAGGGGAGAGACTCCAACTTTTCATGGCATGGTTGGTTCCTTGTGGTCAGGGGCAGGGGAACCATGGGAGGGAAGGAGTTTTCTAATTCTATATAAGGGTTCCAAATCACCCTGGGGGGAATTTCAGTACTTGGTTTGGCTTGAGGTCCCAGGGATAGCTATAATGATTTGGAGTGGCAGAGCCAAGATGGCAGAGTAAAAGCAGGTACTTACCTGAGCTCGCCCATAAATCTCTTCAGCTACCTCTAAAAAGGGAATCTGAACAAATTTTAGAGCAGCGGAATCCACTAGGAGACAGAGTGTGGCAGGTTTCCAGCCTAGGTCAACAACACAGAAAATCCACAGGTAGGATTTGTTGAGCCACATTGTGGGGGAGGAGGGTTGTGGTGAGAGGGGGAGTGCAGCGCATGGAACATATGGGCTGCGCCAGCACAGACCTGACCATAGCAGAGCTGGAGCCAGCCCAGGTGAAATGATTCACCCACCATGGGAGGGACTCCCAAATCTCTCACTGCAGGGAAGAGGTCTGTTGGAGCTGGGTAAGAGACAAGCGCAGGGCATTGTGGCAGCGGCAGCAGCTACTCCTGGAACTATCAGCCCACATTCTAGATGTTTAAAAATCACCTCCATGGACTTCCAGGAGCCAAGATGGCGGAGTAAACCATAGCTGCTCTCATTTCCCCTCCGCCTTGATGACCTTGAAAAATCCAGAGAATATTGCCCCAATATAAAAACTGGAAATAGTGGAACTAATGGGAGGCTTGGGAGATCTATAGAGAGGGTGTGGTAATGGCTGTGCTGTGGCTGTAGGGGAATAGTGCAGAATGGGAAGTCTCCCAGCAGGAGATCCCGAACCCCAGTGGGTTGGAACCAGCAAGCACTAATACCAGAACCCTAGGTGTGCCTTCATGCAACCAGAGCAATCAGTAGACACCAGCATGGCCCGGCCACTGGCGTTTGAATCTGCCTGAGCTGTAGCCTGGGGATGAGGAGGCAGAAACCTGAAGCAGCCAGAGCACCCCTCCCCCACACCTCACATTGTGAGCTTTAGTGTAACTCCAGGGAAATGCTGAAAGTCCTGGCCTTGGCCTCAGTCTAGGTACTCACCAGCCTGCTGGAGCTCAGCATCAGGTGGACTGAAGCATTATATAGCCTCTAACTGACTGAATCAGAGGCCAGAGCACCCAAAGCCAGTAACCAGGCCTCCAACTCCCAGCACAAGAAGCTTGGATCAGAGCCTTCTGTGCCCTAGAAACAGAGATCCACTTTAAAAGCCAGGAAATAGGCAATCACAACAGGCAAAAACAAATGGGAAAAAAAACCTCAATGACTTTAGTCCTATTATGATGAAAAGGAAGAGCAAGGTTCATGTTCAGAAGAGGTGAGCATTGATACTACACACACATCTGAAAACTCAAAAGGGAATACGAATTGGTCTCAAGCCCAAAAAGCATTCTTGGAAGAGTTCAAGAAAAATTTTAAAAGCCAAATTAGAGAGGTAGAAGAAAAATCAACTAATTACTTTAAAAATACGGTTGGCAAAATGGAAAAAAAAATTACTGAAGACAACAATTCCTTAAAAAAGAACAATTAGCCAAATGGAAAGGGAGGTACAAAAACTTACTGAGGAAGCTAATGACTCTATGAGGCATCAAGAATCAGTCAAACAAAATCTAAAGAATGAAAAAAATAGAAGAAAATGTAAAGTATCTCATTGGAAAAACAGCTGACCTAGAAAATAGATCCAGGTGAGAGAATCTAAGAATTATTGGTCTACCAGGAAGCTGTGATGAAAAAAGGAATCTGGACATTATCTTCCAAGAAATCACCAAGGAAAACTGCCCTAAGGTCCTAGAACCAGAGGGTAAAATAGTCATTGAAAAAAATTCACTGTTCACCTGATGAAAGAGATACCATATTGAGAACTCCAAGTATTATTGTAGCTAGATTCCAAAATTATCAGGTCAAGGAGAAAATACTGCAGGCAGCCAGAAAGAAATAATTTAGATATTGTGGGACTACAGTTAGGATCACACAGGACCTTGCAGCTTCTACATTAAAAGATCAGAGGGATTGGCATATGGAATGAGGCAAAGGAGCTTGGACTACAACTAAGGATCAACTACCTAGCTAAATTAAGCATAATCTTTCAGGCAAGGAGATGGTCATTCAGGGAAATAAGGGACTTTCAGACCTTCCTGATGAAAAGGCCAGAGCTCAATGGAAAATTTGATCTTTAAATACAAGACTAAAGAGAGACATAAAAAGGTAAACAGGGAAAACACACACACACACAAACTTGTTATTCAATAAGAGTGAACTGTTTACATCCCTTTATGGGAGGATGATACCTGTTAATCTTGAGAATTGTATAATTATTACAACACTTAAAAGGGATATACAAAGACGGAAGGTGTGGGTATAAATTAACTGATGTGATGATAAAAAAAACCCAGTTAAGAATACGAAGGGATTTTAATAGAAGAAGAGGAAAGGAGAAGACAAAAAAGGATATATTATGTCACATAAAGAGGCACAAAAATATAATACAGGGAAAGAAGGGAGGGAGAAGAACATTGTTTGAGATTTAGTCTCATTGGATTTGGTTCAAGGAGGATATGAGATCCTTTGTTAAGTATAGAAATCTAATGTGCCATACAGGCAGTAGGAGGGAAAAGGGAAAAGAAAAGGAGTGGGGTTGGTTAAAAGGAAAGGAAGAAATAGTTAAAGGAAAAGAGTAGGAAAAGGGAGGGAGACTGATGGGGAGAGAATATTAAGGGAGGCAGTGGTAAAAAGCAGCTCTTTTGAGGAGGGAAAAGGAGAAGGGAGAAATAAAAGCATAAATGGGGGAAGGGGAAAGTAGAATAGAGAAAGACACAAATAACAATCATAACTGTGAATGTGAATGGGATGAATTCTCCCATAAAATGGAGGCATATAGCAGAATGGATTAAAAACTATAATCCTACAATATGTTGTTTATAGGAAACACATCTGAAATGGGGATTCACACAGGGTAAAGGTAAAAGGCTGGAGGAGAATATATTATGCTTCAGCTAAAGTAAAAAAAAAGGCAGGGATAGCAATCCTAATATCAGACAAAGCAAAAGCAAAAGTAGACCTAATTAAAGAAATAGGGAAGGAAACTATATCCTGCTAAAAGGTACTATTGACAATTAAGTAATATCATTACTAAATATATATGTACCAAGTGGTATAGCAGCCAGATTCTTAGAGGAGAAGTTAAGGAAGTTAGAGGAAGAAATAGATAGCAGAACTATACTAGTGGGAAACCTCAACCTACCCGTCTCTGAACTTGATAAATCTAACCTCAGCATAAACAAGAAAGAAGTTAAGGAGGCGAATAGAATTTTAGAGGAGTTAGATATGACAGACCTCTAGAGAAAATTGAATGGGGATAAAAAATGCATTATTTCAGCAGTACATGGCACATACACAAAAATTAACCATGTACTAGGGTATAAAAACCTCACAATACAGTGCAGAAAGACAAATATTAAATGCATCTTTTTTGGATGATGATGCAATAAAAATTTTATGTAATAAAAGGCGATGGAAAGATAGACTAAAAACTGATTGTAGATTAAATAATCTTATCCTAAAAATGAGTGGGTCAAACGACAAATCATAGAAACAATCAGAAGCTTCATTCAAGAGAATGACAGTAATGAGACAACACACCAGAACTTATGGGATGCAGCAAAAGCAGTTCTTTGGGAGAAGTTTTATATCTCTGAATGCTTACATGAATAAAATAGAGAAAAAGGATATCAATGAATTGGGCATGCAACTGAAAAAGCTAGAAAAAGAACAATTTGAAAATCCCCAATTAAATACTAAATTAGAAATACTGAAAACCAAAGGAGAGATTAATAAAATTGAAATTAAGAAAGCTATTGAACTAATAAATAAAACTAATGGCTGATTTTATGAAAAACAACAACAAATTGATAAACCTTTAGTCAGTATGATTAAAAGAAAGAAGAAAACCAAATTACTAGTATCAAAACTAAGGGTGAACTTACCTCCAAAGAAGAGAAAATTAAAACAATAATTGGGAATTATTTTTGATTAATTATATACCCATAAATTTGACAATTTTAGTGAAATGGATAAATATTTACAAAAATATCAATTGCCCAGATTAACAGAAGAGGAAGTTAAATATTTAGTAAACCCATCTCAGAAAAAGAAATTGAACAAGCCAAGAATGAACTTCCTAGGAAAAAAATTTCCAGGGCCAGATGAATTTACAAGTGAATTCTATCAAATATTTAAAGAACAATTAATTCTAATATTTTATAGGCTATTTGGGAAAATTGGTGTAGTCCTACCAAATTCTTTTTATGACACAAATATGGTTCTTATACCTAAATTGGGAAGAGCCAAAACAGAGAAAGAAAATCATAGACCATTTTCCCTCATGAATACAAATGCAAAAATTTTAAATAAAATATTAGCAAAAAAAATTATAGCAATTTGTTTGGCAGATTCTTTTATCAGGTAGGATTTATTCCAGGAATGCAAGGCTAGTTCAATATTAGGAAAACTATCAGCATAATCAGCATAATCATAATAACGAAACTAGTAGAAACCATATGATTATCTCAGTTGATGCAGAAAAAGCTTTTGCAAAGTACAGCACCCATTCCCATTAAAAGCACTAGAAAGTATAGGGATAAATGGAGTCTTCCTTAAAATGATAAGTACCATCTGTCTAAAACCATCAGCAAGTGTTATATGTAATGGGAATAAGCTAGAAGCATTTCCAGTAAGATCAGGGTGAAACAAGGATGTCCACTATCACCCTTGTTATTTAATTTGGTAGTAGAGATGTTAGCTATAGCAAAAAGAAAATAAAAAGAAATTGAAGGAATTAGAATAGGCCAAGAAAAGACTAAGCTATCATTCTTTGCAGATGATATGATGATATACTTAGAGAATACTAGAGAATCAAGTTAAAAACTACTTGAAATAACAACTGTAGCAAAGTTGAAGGATATAAAGTAAACCCACATAAATCAGCATTCCTATATATTTCTAACAAAGCCCAGAAACAAGAAATAGAGAAATTCCATTTAAAGTTGCTGTGGACATTATAAAATATTTGAGAAACTACCTGCCGAAACAAACCCAAGGAACTATATCAACACAATTACAAAACACTTCACACAAATAAAGTCAGATCTAAATAATTGGAAAAACATCAGTTTTTTTAGGCCAAGCTAATGAAATAAAAATGACAATTTTACCTAAATTAATTTACCTATTTAGTGCCTTACCAAACTACTGTAAAGCCAAGCAACAGTAGATTTCCAAAAGAATGCTACTGTGAACAGCTTTTAAAATTCGGATTACACAGTAGTAGTGAACACTGTTTATTCCATTATAAATCAAGATTCAGCACAATATTCACAGTATAATATTCTCAATATTATATCTTATTACAGAAAGTCACAATATTTAGAACAAGGAACAAAAGAAGAATCACCTGGTTTCCCTAAGGGGGAAACCAGCTTAACACTTAAAAAGATTCAATCAATCAATTGAAAGAATCACCTGATTTCCCAAAGAGGTAAACCAGCTTAACATTTAAAGATTCAATCAATCAATTAACAAAAGGAATCACCTAGTTTCCCTAAGGGGGAAACACTTCTCACTTAAAGATTCAATCAATAATTCACAATATACTGATCTTCCACTCAGGGGGCAACCATTAACTTTAGTCTCCAATACAGTCCTTAGGAAATCACACAAACTTTCCACCCCTTGATTTCCAACAAACCTCAGTTTAGTCCAAGGGGGGACCTTTTCTTCATTTTGACTCTGGGTGGTCTCTCTGATTCCCTGGATCCTCTTCCCTGGTCCCAGATCCCTCCTGAATCTGCCAAACAATCACCTGGATTCGGGAGCAGACAGCTGCCAGGTTCTCATCCAGTCCTCAAAGGAAAACAACTCTCAGGTCCTTGTCCTCAGCAAACATCAGTTTCATCCAAGGGGAGGTCTTTTCTTCATTTTGACTCTGGGTTGTCTCTGATTCCCTGGATCCTCTTCCCTGGTCCCAGTTCTCTCCTGAATCTGCCAAACAATCACCTGTGTTCAGGAGCAGACAGCTGCCAGGCTCTCATCTAGTCCTCAGAGATAAACAGCTCCCAGGTCCTTGTCCAGTCCTCAGGGCAATCCCCAGCACACACTGAAGTTCACAGGGTTCAGCACACCTCAAACCCTTCACCACTTCTCTTGCCTGGAACTCAAGGATCAGCCAGGCCACAAATAAAGTCCCATCCTGTTCATGTTTCAATCAGCTTCCAGATACTGGGAG
>JAQQSW010004676.1:0-14383 GCA_028646575.1 Pseudocheirus occidentalis | reverse complement strand
TATATATATATACATATATATAAATACATTTATATTCTATATTCCCTTCAACTATCTTCATACTTAGAAAAGTTTCATAATTTACAATGATCATTTTTCCATGTTGGCATGTAAATAGTTCAACTTTGATAAATTCCTTATTAATTCTTTTCCATGTTTACCTTCTCATGCTTCTTGTATTTGAATGTCAAATATTCAGTTCTGTTTTTTTTTCAGGAAGAATGCTTGAACATACTCCACCTCATTGAAGGACCATATTTTCCCCTGTAACATTATATTTAATTTTGCTGGGTAGATCATTATTGGTTTTAATCCTAGCTCCCTTGATCTCCAGAATATCATATTCCAGACCCTTAATGTAAAAGCTGCTAGATCCTGGATTATGCTGATTCTGTTTCCACATTATTCCAATTGTTTCTTCTTGGTAACTTGTAATATTTTCTCCTTGATCTGGGAATTCTGGAACCTGGCTATAACATTTCTAGGAGTTTTCTTTTGGGGATCTTTTTCAAGAGGTGATAAGTGAATTCTTTACAATTCTATTTTGCTCTGTGGTTCTAAGATATCCAGACAAATTTCCTTAAGAATTTCTTGAAGGATGATTTCTAGGTTCTTTTTCTGATGATAGCTTTCAGGTAGTCTAATACTTTTTATATTGTCTCTCCTGGATCTATTTTCTAGGCCAGTGGTTTTTTCAAGGAGATATTTCACATTTCTTTCTATTTTTTTCATTTATTTGAATCTGTTTAATAGTATCTTGATTTCTCATAAAGTCATTTGCTTCCCTTTGCTCCACTCTAATTCTGAAGGAATTACTCTCTTCAGTGAGCTTTTGAGATTCTTTTTCGATCTGGCAAATTCAACTTTTTAAGGCATTCATTGGCTTTTTGGGCCTCTTTTGTCATTTGAGTTAATATATTTTGAAAGTGTTATTTCCTTCATTCAGGTTGTTGACTCTTTTCATGGTTTTCTTGCATCATTCTCATTTCTCTTCCCAATTTTTCCTCCTCTTCTCTTATTTAGTATTCAAAATCCTCCTTAAGCTTCTCTGTGGCTGATAATCAGTTTACATTTTTCTTGGAAGCTTTGGTGAGGAAGTTCTGACTGTGTTGCCTTCCTCCCATTCCCTGCTTTGATCCTTTTTGTCCCCAATAAAGGGATCTAAATTTGAATTTCTAAGCTTGGTTTGCTTCCTTTGCCTGCTCATGTTGCCAGTCAATTAACTTGATTTTTGAGCCACAGTAGATCTCTGCTTTCCCAGGTTGGGGTGGGGGAAGAGTTTTGTCCCAAATTGCTGGGGCTTTTGCAGCTGCTAAAGATATTAGGTGGCTGCCATCTCTGCAGCCCACACCAGCTTTGGCTCACTGAAAATGAACCTCAGCACCACCACCCAAGACTAAGGTCTCTCTTCAGACAGGTTAAGGCAAAAGTGCTTTGTCTCTGACTGATTGCTTGGTACATCTGCAATCTGAGGCTGGGAGCTTTGAAACAACCCCCTGGAGTCAGCTGCAGGGGCTGCTTCCTCTGCTTTCTTGCCCTGGGGGCAGACGGCCAGACCAGCTTCTCTCCCCCAAATTTACCCAAGTTCCACTGACCTTTTACTTTGTCTTTCAGTCTTATGGGTTGATAATTTTGGAAACTTCCTCAGCTGCAGGTGATCCACTCGCCCAAATGCTCCAGGTGCAGCTTTTCCTGGTTGCCCCAGGGCCAAGCCATGGTTTCAGGCCTGCCTGGTTTTGGCTCCCAGCACTCTGTGATGAGCCCTTCCTGAAAACCTGCTGAGCTGCCTTCAGTGGGAGATGTGTTTTTCAGTTATTTTGTGGGTTCTGGAGCTCTACAATTTGTTTGGAGTCTTATTTTATATGCATTTGAGGTGATTATGTGGGGAACTGCAGAGTTCTCCTGCTTCTATGCCACATCTTGACTGCAATGCCTCTATCAGACCATCTTGAGTCTCAGATGTGCCATGTAGCTCTCTGGTCCATGGATATTTTCACTTGGACATTCTGGAATAGGCCTTATTCTCAGGACAACTCTGAATGGGTCTCTGATTCTCTGGTTCGAAGGGATTTGTACATATTCCTAGATAATTCATAGAAAATCAGCTAGTGACAATATTTAACACAACTTAGTACAACCTACATTTGGTTCTCCAGTCCTGTAATTTAAGAGAATTTCAGTTTTGATTCTTTCTTTTTTTTTAGATGATAAAACTCTTTTACTCTTGTCATAGAAGCACAAACTTTTCTTATTGATTCCTTTGGTTATGGCTGTTAAGCAATCACTTCAAAATTCCTAAACTTCCATGATATCTATAGTCTCAATGGGAAAGGTATTTGTACTAGTGTTATATGTCATAAAATAGAGTATCTGAATGATCTTGTACATAAGATCTAATATTTTGAGGAAGAGGACATCTGACTGCTAGATACACATGCCACTTGTTTTATTGTTGGTGGATCGTCTGAAGTTAATTACCCCTAGAACTTTGATGATTTATTTTGTAATTCACAGGACTTGGTTCTACATGGTATTCTCTAATGCGCTATAAACTTGGTTCTTTCCCCCTCACCCAAATCCTCATTCTGTTAATTTGCATTTAAAATACAGACCCTCCCACACATACCCCATCTCTCCTCTTTAAGGAATTCCTACCACACCTAGTGAGATCTCAACTGTGTACCTCTTTTTTTAATTAATTTTTTATCTTCTTGTTTATATCATTCTTTTCCCAGGATATTTTGAGTTACAAATTTTCTCCCCATCTTTACCCTACCCCCAACCCCAAAACAGTGATCCCACTGTATAACCCCTCCCCCAGTCTGTTCTCTTTTATGACCTCCTCCAACACCACTCTAACTTTCTGGTAGGGCAGGGAGGGTCTCCCTACCCCAGTCCCTGTATATCTTAATTCCCAGTTGCATGTAGTTAATAATAATAATTATTGTTATTATATGTGTGTACATATACATATATATATATATATATATATATATGTTTTGTTTTTTAACATTTGATTGTAAAGCTTTAAATTCTAGTTTCTTTTGGTTCTTACCTTGTCTCCCACATCCATTGTAAGGACAAACAATTCAATACAGGCTGTACAAGTGTAATTACGCAGGACATCTCCACAGTGGACCTATTGTGAGAGGCTGCTTATATGTTCCTCCTTCCTATCCTGCCCCCCATTCTATTCTTTACTCTGTCCCTGTCCCTTTACTGAAATGTGTGCCTCCAGCAACCCTTCCCCAGACCCTGCCCTCCCCTCCATCATTCCACCTCTCATTCCCATCCCCCCTACTCTCCTGTGTGTCATGATACCCAGTTTAAAGTTTATGTTATTCCTTCCATAAGCCAACTTCAATAAGAGTAAAAGAAAGTAAAGTTGTAACAGTTATCCCTTGCCTCTTGTATATGGGATGATTAACCTCATTTTGTTTCTCCCTGTCTCCTCTCATTCTAGTCCTCTCCCATGTCAGAATTTCTTCTTTTAAGGTATCATCACTTCGTATTCAATTGATCCTGTACCCTCTATGTACACACACACACACGTTCAGATACATATTCACATGAATATATACCCTCCTACAAAGACATATGTGTAGGCCCACATACATACAGGCATGCATACATGCACATACACAGGTATACATCCACACATACATACACATACATACACGTACATGTATATATGCACATACACACATACATACATATACATACATGCATGCATACATTTGTCTTCCCTTCACCTATCCTCATCCTAAGAAAAGTTTCATAAGTTACTATTATCGTTTTCCATATCGGCATATCAATAGTTCTTTATGATTTCTTTCCCATGTTTACCTTCTCATGCTTCTTGTTGTCTTTGAATGTCAAATTTTCTGTTCAGTTCTGGTTTTTTCAGCAAGAGTGCTTGAAATTCCTCCACCTCACTGAATGACCATATTTACCCCGGGAACATTATACTCAATTTTGCTGGGTAGGTGATTCTTGGTTTTAATTCCAGCTCCCTTGATCTCTGGAATATCATATTCCTTCAGTCGCTCAGTGTAGAAGTTCCCAGATCCTGGGTTATCCTAAGTGTGTTTCCACAGTATTCAAATTGTTTCCTCCTGGCAGCCTGTAATATTTTCTCCTTGATGAGGGGGTTATGAAACCTCGCTATAAAATTTTTAGGAGTTTTCTTTCGGGGATCTTCTTCAAGAGTTGATTGGTGAATTCTTTCAAGTACTATTTTGCCCTCTGATTCAGAAACATCAGAGCAATTTTCCTTGAGAATTTCTTGAAGGCTGCTTTCCAAGTTCTTTTTTTTGATGATGGCTTTCAGGTAAATCAATAATTTTCAAATTGTCTCTCCTGGATCTATTTTCCAGGTCAGTGGTTTTTTCAAAGAGATAGTTCACATTGCTTTTTTTTTTCATTTATTTGTAACTGTTTAATAGTATATTGGTTTCTCATGAAGTCATTTGCTTCCACTTGTTCCACTGTAATTCTGAATGAATTATTGTCTTCAGAATGCTTTTGAGATTCTTTTTCCATCCGGCAAATTTGATGTTTTAAGGCATTGTTCTCCTCATTGGCTTTTTGGGCCTCCTTTGCCGTTTGAGTTGATCTGTTTTTTTTCACATGTTATTCTCTTCAATCAGGTTGTTGACTCTTTCTTGCATCATTCTCATATCTCTTCCCAGTTTTTCCTGCACTTCTCTTTTTTGGTTTTCAAAGTCCTTTTTAAGTCGATCTATGGCTTGTAGGCAATCTTCATGTTTCTTGGAAGCATTTGGTGTGGGTGATCTAACTGTGTTGTCTTCCTCCTGTTCCATGCTTTGATATTTTTTGTCCCTCAAAAAGGATTCTAGTGTTTTATTGCTGTTCTTAGTTTGCTTCCTTTTCCTCATGTTGGCCAGTAAATTAATTTCTTGATTTCTTAGCTCTGTGGAACTCTACTTCCAGGGGGGAAATCTCTGTCCCAAATCTCTGGGGTTTTCACAGCTGCCAGAGCTATTAGGGGGGTGCTGCAGCTCCCACCAGCTTTGGCTCACTGAAAGTGCACCCCAGAACCAGCACCCAAGGCCACAATCTGGATCCAGGCCACTCAATGCAAGAGCCCTTGGTCTTTGATCAATCGCTTTGACGCCCCTGTGGTCCGCAGGCCAGGAGCTCTGAAGCAGCCAGGCTGGGATGCTTTCTTTCCCTGGCTTCAGTTCAGCCAGACTGCTTCCCCTCCCCCCCCCACCAAATTTAGCTTGAATTCTACTGACCTTTCTCTTAGCTTTTATTCACCTGGCTTGATAAATGTGGAGATTGCCCCAGGTGCTGCCAATCCACTCTACTGTAAACTCCAGTTGAGGCTTCTCCCTGACCTGGGGCCTGGCTGTGGTTTCCAGCTGGCCTGGCCTTGGCTCCCAGCCTTCCATGATGAGGTCCACCTGCTGAGCTGCCTTCAGCCAGTTAGCTGCCCTTGAGGAAAAAACAATGTGTGTATATGTATATTTCTCTCTCTCTCTCTGTCTTTGTCTGGACACACACACACACACACACCTATGTATGTACGTGGTGTTTTCTGTATTTTTGTGTGTTTGGGAGCCCTAAAATTTGTTTAGAGTCATATTTTCTGGGTATGTAAGGTGGCTGTGTGGGAGCTGTGAAACTTTGCTGCATTTAGGCCGCCATCTTGGCTCTGCCCCCCTTGCTTCTTTCTTAATCTAAGTTCTGTAACTGCTTTAAGAATCTTTAAAAAAATCATGAGTTTCTATCCTATAAAATAAACCCTTTTGTTTTTCAAAAGTTATCAGATAGTTAATTTTAAAATGGGAAAATAGTTGATCTTTCTTTACAAGTATCAACACAATTTTATATGTAAAATGCTTACTCAGGTTTTGGGAACTTACTACTGCAACTTATTCAAAGCTTGATTTTACCCACCAGATACATTTGGAACCCAATCAAATACATATGTACATAGTTTTTTGAGAATATAGTATAATTATGTTGCTTTCTAAAAAATGCATTATTACATCTTATTAGAAAATGTACGCTACATTTATGTTTCAGTATCAATCTATTGATTAATAGATTTGATAAGGTACTTGCAAAACTTATACTACTCAACTGGCCTGATTATAAAAATTTGCTATGAAAGGAAAAACATGGATATAGTTATAACAATGTTACACTTGTCCCACCAAAAATATTGACTGACCAAACATATAGCATAATGGTGAAAACTTCCTTAGCTCTGTTTGATTTCAGACACAAGTCTTATATGACAATTAATCATGTAGTCATGGGGCATCAAAAGTCAGACTCAGGATTAACTAGGTGGGAAAATATTTTGTTTAGGGAGGAAAAACCAATAGGAAAACCAAGTCAAGATTATCTTACTTTGAGCCATGGCAAGGTCATTCCTTCAACTTTTTCTGAGAACAGACATCCATCTGCAGTAGTTCTCAGACTGCAGTATGTGCCATTTCCTACTACTGGCTCCATGACAAAGCATACAACCATCTCTTGTAATTAAAACTCAAAATAATAGCAAATTATAGTCCCAAAAGATTCTACCTCAAGCAGTTCAATTTCACTAATCACAACCTAGAGCTTGAAAATTATTAATTGTAATAAATTTCCCTAACAGTTGCATTTCATTTATGCATTATTTTAAAATTAAAACTACCATATTCTGGGGTTTCTGACATAGAGCAAATACCTGATTATTGACTCATATTGAAGTTACATTTTAAAAACACCATGTACATACATAGGTGTGTGCGTGTGTGTGTGTGTCCATACAAAGAGAGAGAGAGAGAGAGAGAGAGAGAGAGAGAGAGAGAGAGAGAGAAATATACATATACACACATATTTTTTTCCTCAAGGGCAGCTTACTGGCATAGTGAATAGAATGCCAGAACTGGAGTCAGGAAGAAGACCTGGGTTCAATTCCAGCCTCAGGAATTTACTTGCTATGTGACCCTGGTCAAGTCATTTATCTTTTTGCCTCAGTTCCTCATCTCTTAATTGAGTTGGAGAAAGAAATGGTAAAACACTTGATTATATTTGCCAAGAAACTCCCAAATGTGGTCATGAAGAGTCAGACAAGATGGAAAAAATAACATAATTTCTGCGTTAAATATTTCTCAGCATCCCTCAAAAAGGTCATACCTGCTTTTTTTGTTTTCTCATGTATGATATATTAATATGAAGGTCACTACAATCTGTTAGCTACTTGTAGCACTCTATCCAAGAATATAAAAACTTCTTGCTAGGAAATGAATCTTTTCCTGTAACAGTATTCTTGATGCAGGAACATGTAGATAATTAGTGGCAGAGCCTACATGAGTTCTCTTTAGCCTGAGTTCATTGTCCCCTTCTGAAACAAAAATATAGAATGATGAATTTGCTGTTTGGCTATAGGGTGTACTCAGGTTTATGCAAAATCAATTTCTTATCTCCCAGTTGTAAACATATGACTCTAAATGTTCTAAATCTTTATTGCAACATAATGGTACATTCACTAAAGTTAGTACATCAGTCGTTTTGCATTATCACACAGGATGCTTGTAATTATCACAGTTTTTGAGAGGCATAATCTACTGCCATGTATTCCTAAGAGTGAATTGTTGTCATTCCCATCTAGACCTATAGCTACTAGGCATTGGCACAAAGTTCACCTGTCACCTTAGCATGATTTTTTTTAAAGTTACCTACCAATAGATACTTAGTACTACTGAAAGGCAGCTGATTTCTGGTCTTTTTGACTATATTATACCACCAGAAATAAAATCCCATAACAAATAATTCTGCCTCTTCCATCATAATACATTAATTGAAATTAAATTCCTATATCAATAAAAAAGAATATTGATTAATGGCAGCTTTCCTCAACACAAATTGCAATATTGCCTCCAAACCTTTGGCCTATTTGGAAAATGATTTTGTCATATAGAGATAGTGATTTGGAGATAGTGATTATTTCTAAGAGATTTTGACAATTATTTCATCATTTTGTTGAACTAAAAGCTTTGCTGTTTCTAAAGCTGTATTGAAAGAAAATCAAATATCTAGTCACTGATTGGACTATTATCCAGACAGGCACCTTAGATACTTCACTCTAGAAATAAACTCCTCAGTCTTTCTTCAAAACCAATGACTGATCCAGATCATTGTCTCACTGCTCCATTTCACTTTTTCATTTTGGACGCAAACTTAAGATTTCATTCCTTCTTTTTTTACAACAAAGCAAATATAATTTACAGTTATTATTGGTGGAATTTTATTGCACTTTACAATGTCACTAAGAAATTTCACAAAATTTCTGAATGAGCTACTTGTCTTCAATGGCTTTATCATCCATATCCACATAATCACATATGGTAATTAATATATGATGTCACTGATTTAGTTCTCTTAGATGTCCATCCCATGCAATTCTTATTTCATGTGCACATGTACATGCATATTCATAAGCATATGCATTTATATAGATATTTACATATATACACACAAGCACTATAATTTTTCCATCTGTTTGTGTGGCATAATCTCATTAATAGATATTCTTCATTTGGATTTTCATGTGTAGGGAGTTAGACCAAATTCCTCTGCTAATATAGCAAAGTATTTTCAGTGGTCAAGGTTTCCTGAAGTCCTACAATCTTCTATGACTTTAAACAGTCAACATAATCTGTATCTTCAAATGTTATGACAATAATCCACATCTCTATACCACTTAAAGTACTGGAACCTGCTTTCCTCACAAAAACCCTGTGGAACTGTGTTTTTTTTATTGTGATCCTCTGATTACAGAAGGGAAAACTAAGCTTCAGAAAAGATAATTGATTCATCTATGGTCACAAAAGTAGGAATTATGTGAGACAGATTGTGGATCCAATTTTTCTGTCTTTAAGGCTGGTTCTCTTGCCAATCTACTTTATTTCTATCTTAACTCTGTGTTGTATCTTCCCTTCCCTTTAATCTAGATTCTTTGATAGGATATAATTTCTTGAAGAGCAAGGACTGGATTATTTTAAATTTATCTCCCCAGGTCTTAGCACAATTTCTTGTATATAGTGGGTGATTTTGCTCTGGTGTTTTTTTTTTGATGGGCACATGTTTTGTAATGGATAGCTAGGAAACAGACAAATCTGGGTTAATTTTTTTTGGCCAAATTAGTGATTTGCCAAGTGTCCTAGGAGTACTGTCTTTGATAAATTGATGTCTTTAAAAAATTCCTGGTGTAGAGGTAGCTAGGTGCCCAAGGGAATAGAGTACCAGACAGGAGGACCTGAGTTCAAATCTGGCCTCGGACATTTAATACAACACTAGCCATGTGGCCTTAGGCAAGTTACTTAACCCTAATTGACCTAACTTCCCCCTTCCAAAAAAAATCCTGGTGTATAGTATGTTAGTTACTTTTGTTCAATATTATATTCAAGACATTGGCTAGGAAAATCTCAAAAAACACTTTCAATTAGCACAATTTAGCCTAGACCAGGTGTATATTTGGTCAGTTATAGCTTCTCCCTAGAATATTTCCCACTCAGGACAATTCTCTGGTCCCTCATGATGTCCACAGATGACCCCCTGCTTACAAACCCCTGTTTTCCTGATAACAGACAGACCCATATTGTTCCCAATGCCAAGGACCCAATTCTGACAGAAACATACCATCTCATGCTATTGCATAGTACAAGGCAATATCCCAACATTGTGGGTGAGAGAGGCCCCTGGTGCATTATAATCCTATGAACATTCCAACTCTGGAACCCCCCAAAATGTTTCAGAAATAATCTGCCTTATCAAGAGTGAAGCAAGCAATCAGCTAAAAGGAGGAAGGCCAATTTGTGTAAGACTACAACAGCCTGCATGATTATATGTGCTTTTTTTCTCCTTATCTTCTACATTCCAATATTTTGATGATTTCTCTGTTCTATAGTATTTAGCAATTCCCTCTGATCCACTCTTCTGCATCAAGAGCTATGGTTTTCAATATACCCACAAACTTAAGGATATGTTGGTCTATCATGTACCAATCATCTTCTATTAAGGTTTATTCTCACTGCATTATGCTTATATACTCACTCTTAGTATGTGATAATAGTTAAGTCTCATTCTTCAATACTTTTCGTGACATAAGGTGCCACATGGAAAGGACTGTGCTTCAGTGAGAAGAGTTTTAAGGGGAAAAAATTCTTAATAAAGAATTTAGAGGAGACCCAGTGGCAGGATTTGAAGAATGGATAATTCCAGTAACATTAAGTATAAGAGTATTCTTAATTTCTTAATCTTTTTAATTATGCCTTTTGAAATCCCTCTTCATATACCAGGAGAAAGCAAAAGAAGAATGCAGTAGATTTAATTTCTATAATGACATTATGATAGTCACAAAAATTGTTTCATGCCTCACAGTCATATGAATATGATATGATATTGGATATTATATCATAACATTTCATATCATACCACTGTGATACTGGAGATCAGTGATATCAAGCTCAAAGAAAAATGCCATAAAATATATTTTAAAATACCTGTATGCCACATATTGATTTAGAAAACCACTTGCTATCATTATCTATGTTCTCTTGTGTTTTTATTCATTTTGTTTACTTTTTCCAAACTGAATGTATTGAATTGGTAGATAAGTTTAGATATCTTAGGTACAGAAGAAGAACAATAAAATGAATAAAAATTCTCTTAATACTACTATGTAGCTATGAGTCACAGAACACCATGATCTCAGATGAATAAAAAAGAAGGACAATGGAAAATGTATAGGGAGTATAAGTAAATTATGGCCTATTACTATATAGGTTTCAATTCTCCTCACCTTACATATAATGTTAGGAGGCATCTTGCCATAATGAAAAATAAAAAAGGGAATGATGTAGAAGCTCGGGGGCAAATATGTAATTTACTACTTATGTTTATTATGACCTTTGGTAGATAGTATCTTTTTTTCTGGATTTCTATATTCTCACCTTTAAAATGAGTGGGTCAAGTTCAAAATCCCAATACCAGCAATGATTTACCCATAAGAAATGATATAAAAGTAATTTTCAAGGACATGTATGAATGGAAAAAGTGAACCAGTCATGCAATGGGAATGATAGATCACAGATAACCCAAGTATTGCATGCTCACCTATGAAATATTAAAAAAGTCACAGGAAGCCTTTCAATGCACTGGTAAATTCTGCATCAACAATATATAAAAGGACTTAAACTGAAGTAGTAAGTAAGTTAAGTAAGTACAAGATAAGATAAAGTAAGATAAGACATTGATGGATTTACAGCTTTTTACTGAAGAATGAAAACAAGTCAATTTATTTCACTGTGCAGAAGTGACTAGCATCATGCCTTTGCAAATAGTAAGTACTTAATAAATGCTCATTGACTCTAAGGACTTCATATGTCAACATATACTATTACAGTTTACATAATAGTGTATTTTAATTTTTTGAGAAGATCTCATGTAACTCAAATAGGTTTAAAAAAATACTGAAGTTACCAACTCAGTACAGAAGTATCCCATCATAACCTTATTTAGAAATGCTACTTTAAAATTCTAATTTTACTGTTCAGTATTATTCAATTGGTCTGTTGTGAGGATTATCACTAAATTTCCATATTATTAGAAAGAAAGCTGAACAAATCCCATGTCATAGCCAAGTTAAAATCACTGTTGATTACTCAGCACTAATCTCTGTGTTCACTGATGTATGTTAAGACACGTGTAAGGGTATAGTTGGTGCTATGATTCTGGAAACATTGTTGGTACACTGGGCAATTCATAACTTCACAAAGCTCTGTTGTCTAAAAAGATAATAGATACAAAGCTCAGTGAAAATCTCAAGGGTGAACATTGTTTTCCTAGAAACACAAACTGACATTATTTTAAAATGTAATGAAAATTCCTCATCATAAAATCTGGGAGCTGTGTTGAGTAGTAATAGGTGAGTGTTAATCTACTTTCTGCCTGTCTAAATGAAGTTGATAGTTACGTAACTAAACATAACTCTGCAGGCATGCTGAGTAGATCCATAGCTCAATACTAGACAATAAAGCAGCTGTTATCCCTAAATGACCTGGCATGTGATTAGACTAGACTGCTATAGTGAAAGCGAGTCTTTCTCCACCTGCAAGGCTGTTAGTTGTAAACTAGCGTCAACAGACCGCTAGTAGGGAGTCTGAAATAATAAACATTTATAATAAAAAAAAACTTTACAAAAACACTCTTTTATTTGCTTTGTGACAGAGGGTTTGAGATCTGTTTATTGCTTCCTATCAAAGCAGCAGGTTCTTAATACACTATCATCAAAAAGGAGCAGAAATTTTATTTTGCACATCCCAGTGCTTTTTTTTCAGTGCTCTATTATTATTGTAAATAAATATGGCTGGGTGATTTAGACTTTGCCTGTAAGGGGACAGCTACTGCCACATTACAGATGTTCCAGTCACAACTTAAATGGAATGAGAAAATATTTAAGAAATAAATCAGCCTCACTTTTCTTTAAACTGTATTGTCCTAAGGGGAGTTTCAAGTACAAGGTATAACATTTTGATGACAGCATTAAACCAAAGGCAGATATCATTTCACATTAGATTTTTATCACCTAACACTAAAACAGAGAAACAAGGTGAATAGTGACAGCAAATCTGATAATAGTGAAAGAAAACCGAATCAAGTATTTCCACAAGGAAAAAAAAGAGCAACATTCAATACTCAAGTAGCCAAAGGCAAATTTTCTATATTGGGTTTATTTGTGGCAAATTTTATTTTCATGTTCTAAATAAATCTTGCTTGATTATAGTGGGTAATTCTTTTAATATGGCCTTGAATTTCTTTTGCCAGGGTTTTTTTGTAGCTATGTTCATAAGTGAAGTGGGATTATAATTTTCTTTTATTTTGTCATTATTGAAGAGACCAAAGCATTTTTGCTATTATGTTTTTGGAAACCGGACACATTTTACTCATAAAATGAGGTGCCAAGGTAGCATTCTTTTATACTTTGAGAGAATTATTTGTTCCTTGAAACTTTAGGAGGGAAAACAATTTCCAATGAATCTATTGTGGTCATATGTTTAAAAAATTATGATAGTTTTCCTATTTTTAAAACTTTTTTACCTATTCATATTCTATTTTTAAACCAGTGTTTCTATTTACTATTTGTCATTTGTATTTAGCACTTGGCATATACTTTTTAATTTCCTCTTAGTTATCAATTTTCTTATAATATTCAATAAAGTACACCATGTCAAAATGGATTTTATTTATGTCAATTACTTATTGATATTTTTATTGGGCTTCTGAACTTCACCTCCCACCCCCAAAAAAAACTATTCATTAGTTATTGGTTAGCATTCTAATGATAAGCACTTAGTATGTACTCCCCCTGTCGTATTTTTTTGGAAGGAACCAAGTGCCTCAATTTTATATGGTCATTCTGACCCTAAGGGTCAGTTTTGTCCCCTCTGAATTATCACTACCTCCTCACTCCCTTTTCCATTTCTTAGTAAAACAGTTGCAGTTCTCATTCTTTGTACTTTCACCTGTATGTCATTAGATCCTTTCTCTCTACTTACATAGCAACCATTTTAATTCAGGCCCTCATCACCTCTTTTCTATATTACTTCAGCAAGACTTAATTTGTCTCTTTACCACACTAAATTCTCCTCCACATAACAAAGTGATTTTTCCTTAATTTCTGATCTGAAACCTCTTCACTCTCATACTCAATAAATTCTGGAAATTCTTTATTATGTCTAGGAAAAAACAAAAACTCTGTTTAACTTTTAAAACTCTTCTAACTTCATTCCAAACTATCTTTGCAAACGTACTGTACACTGTAGCTCCCCTTACTATACTATATAGTCAAACTGATCTTCACTGTGGTCTTCAGACATCTTTGAGTCCATGCCACTACACTGGGCATCCAACATGCCTTGAACACATTTCTTCTTTATCTGTCTCAGAATATATCTCTTCTTTCAAAACAGTTAAAGTAACACCATACCAATGAAGCTTTGCTTGATATCCCCTCAACTCCTAGTGCCCTCCTCTCTCTGTCTTGAACTTAATATCCTAACATTTATTTACATCTTCTACAGATAGAAACCTATATAGAAAGAGATATGCATAAAGATATGAAGATATGTGTATATATGTATATATACATATACCTATCAAATATGTATATTTGTATTTTCTTCCCTATGCAATCTCATTCCTTTCTCTTTTTTCATTTCTTTGTAACTGTTTAATAGTATCTTGGTTTCTCATAAAGTCATTAGCTTCTACTTGCTCCACTATAATTCTGAAGCAATTACTCTCTTCAGAATGCTTTTGAGATTCTTTCTCCATCTGGGAAATTTGACTTTTTAAGGCA
>JAQQSW010004675.1:0-14383 GCA_028646575.1 Pseudocheirus occidentalis | reverse complement strand
GTTTGTCATTTCCTTTTCCAGCTCATTTTACAAATGAGGAAACTGAGTCAAACAGGAGTAAGTGAATTACCCAAGATCACATAGCTAGTAAGTATCTGAGGCCAAATTTGAAAGATCTTCCTGACTCCAGGACCAGCACTCAATCAACTGCACCACCTAGCTGCTCTTACACGCACGCACACACACACACACACACACGCGCACACATACACACACACATCCCCCACACAAAATCTAACATTTATAGATGACTCTAGTTGAACAGAAAGAGGAGAGTAGGCTAGGTTTCCTTCAGGAAATTCTGGGAAATTGCAAGGCCCATTCAATGACCCCATATGTCCAATGAAAATTAATAATAATGGTAATAGCATTTATCAAGTCCCTGAGTTTTACCAGGTACCATGCTAAGTGCATTACAAATGTTATTTCATTCAATCTTCACAGATTAAATTCACAGATTCACATTTTATAGTTGAGGAAACTGAGGAAGACAAAGTTTAATGGCATACTTAAGGTGGCACAGGTAGTAAGTTTCTGAGGCCCTTATTTCACTCAGGTCTTCCTGATACCGGGCCCAGCTCTCTATGTCCTGCTCCACCTGGCTGCCTTGTCTTTTTAATGCTGTATTCTACTAGTACTTCTGTATAGTAGTGAGGCATAGGATGTAACAATTTCTGAAGATTTAAAATGGGCATCATAAAGTGCAATTGAGAAACTTATGGTAGGTATGAACATGATACAATATATAACCAATAAGGGACTTAGAAGAAGAAGAGTTTTAAAATACCATCAATGAAATCTATGATAAGAAAAAAAAATGGGCTGGTAACATGGGTCAGAATATGACAGGTGGATAGCCAGTCTGCTTTCCTGGCACCCTGGCAATGTTAGGAGGAAAGTAAAGAAGGCCTCCATCTGCTGGGTGAATGCCCTGAGGTAGTAAACTTATGGCAGGACATGGATAAGAGTAGCACAGGATGAATTAGAATCTGCATTATTACAGAGAGCTCCTAAATTGATGACATCAGAGATACATCTGAGTGTCTGAGTGGTGTAAATGACACCATGGTCTTGGCCTTTGTAACCTTGCCTTCTATCCAGTATAGCTTGAATCAGAGGTTAGAGGAATCACCTCACTTTCCCTTATAAAAATCAAACCCCAGGAAGTGGCATTTGGTGTTCTAGAATTCCTCCTCTCTTTTCAAAGATCAACATTATTTTTCAGCTTCCTTACTAAGAAACAACTGCACACATTTGGCCTCCAGCAGCTGTTTAGTTTTACCCTCTTGGATGTTGCATATTGGAACTGAATGAATGACCTTCTTATCTTCCATCTATAAAAAAAGCTCTAGAATAAAGAATGTGATATAAAATGTAGGGATCATTTCTCCAAAAGCAATCCTACTTTTATTTTAAAGGTGAGGGAAGATAAATGGCATAGTTGGAAAATGGACTAGATTGGGAATCAAAAGAGAGGGGTTTGAATCCTAGAATTTCCATTTACTACCTGTTTGACCTTTGCTGAGTTATCTACACTCTCTGACCCTCAGGTTCTTGTTTAAAATGATGATTTTGTACTATATGACTTCTCAGGTCCCTTTTAGTTCTACATCTATGATACTATAGTTTCATTATGGTTTGGGTAAAATACATCCCATAAACCTATTGTCTTAAAAGTGACAGGTACACATGAGAAAGGACCTTAAAAAATAATAAACAAACAATCCTTTCAGAGGCCCAAATTAAACTTTATTTCCCTGGCTGCATTCATCTGACTCTTTACAAGGAAGTTTTTACCAGATGGAGAGGTCATAAACACAATAAGTATGGGGGTGGAGGGGAGGGAAAACTCAACCTGGCAAAGAATAACATCACAAAGCAACACATGCTATTCTTCTCCTGACAGTCTCTAAAATCTGTCTCTCCTTGCTCTTCACCCTCATCTGCCACATTGTGCCACAGAGGCAAATTTAGAAGAATGCCAGACTCTATAGTTATTACCCAAAGCAGACATTTCTAAAGGAATCCAGGCATCCATTTTTCAAGGCAAACTAGGTGCCCCCACCCCATTTTTTTAACCTACATTTGAACTGATAGTGTAACCTTGTGCTATCATAAACTCCTAGATTTCCACTAAAATCAGAATAAAGTATATTATGGAGTTGCTGGGTGGCTGAGCTAGTTTTGCTGCTGTTTTGAGGGGTGTCTGGGGGCTGCAGGAAGAAGTGAAACTCAATATGGTGTAGCTATCACAAAATGAAGTAACTCTGGCTTATTTTCTTTTTGAAAAAATTATCACTAAATAGGCAAGGAGACAGCTAGGATTTATGAGTGTTTGTGGGAAGGCCTGAGCAGGGGGAAGATTTGGGATGGTGTTGCTTCCTGTGGTGATAATATGTATTAACTTCTTTGCTGCTGCTATGATGGATTCGGTTTTCTGTGGTTTCTGGCTTTCTGGTGTCTGAATAAATGTTTTGTTTCTGTCTTATGTATGGAGAGTCTGTTATATTTTGCAATTCAGCTCCATGCTGTCATTGCTATGAATATCGTATTGGTGCTACAGTCCTCTGGATCTGCTCTTCAAGGATTTCTGACTTTGGTTTGTGGAATATTTTGTTGTTGTTGAGTCATTTCAGTCATGTCCAACTCTTTGTGACCCCATTTGGGGTTTTCTTGGCAAGGATACTAGAGTGGTTTGCCATTATCCTCTCTAGCTCATTTTACAGATGAGGAAACTGAGGCAAACAGAGTTAAATGATTTGCCCAGGGTCACACAGCTAGGAAGTGTCTGAGGCCAAATTTGAACTCAGATCTTCTTGACTCCAGGCCCAGTGATCGAGTAGCAGAGGTGATTATCCAAAGGACCTTTGATTTATTTGTTGTGTCCCCCTAATCTATTTGATGAGATTGCAGGGCATGGGTTTTTGCTAGACTGGAGCATCTCCTATGGAAACAAAAATGTACATGTAGCCTCTTTTTGAGAAACATATCCTTGACCTGAATACATGATGAGTTCTTATTGGATCCTTCATGACTAAGACCCAAGAGAATGGACCCTTGTCAGAGTAATCTCCCCCTTCCTGGTCTATAAGATACTTCAGGTGATCTGGGTTCCATCCCCCTCACCTGTCCAAGTACTTTTTCCCCTTGTCTTGCAGATCCAGTGCAACAGGAAATAGCAATTGATAGAAGAAACACATGGCTGTAGAAGACATACTTACATGCACCCTGAAAACAAAGTTCCTAGACCTCAATTGTTGATGCCTTCTTCTACTTCTCTGTTTCCTTCTCTGGTCACAGGTCAATAACTGGTGTTCCAAGTCTATCACATGACCTTTTTAAAATTGTATTTTTATTTCATTAAATATTTCCCAATTACATTTTTAAAAAAATTTAACACGATTGTTTTTTTATTTTGAGTTCTAAATTTTTTTTCCATCCTGCCCCCTCCATTACCTATTAAGGAGGCATGCAATATATCTATTATACATGTTAAATCATTATTCCATATTAGCCATATTGCAAAAAAACAAAAAAAGCAAGAAAAATAAAATGAAAAAGTATGTTTCAATCTGTACTCCAAATTCATCAGTTTTTTCTCTCTGGAGGTAATTTTCATCATGAATACTTTGGAATTGTATTGGATCATTGACTTGATCAAATAAGCTGTCTTTTATAGTTGATCATCTTTACAATATTCCTGTTATTGTGTACACTGTTCTCCTGATTTTGCTAACTTCACTTTGCATCAGTTCATACATCTTCCTATGATTTTCTGAAACCATCCTGCTCACTATATTTCTGTATCACAGCAGTATTCCATCACAATTATGTACCACAACTTATTGAGTTATTCCTCAACTGATGGGCAACCCTTTAATTTCCAATTCTTTACCACCAAAATAAGCTGCTATAAATATTTTTTGCACATAGAGGGCGTTTTCCTTTTTTTTTATTTCTTTGGGTTACAGATATACTTAGTGGTATTGCTAGATCAAAGGGTTTTATAGCCCTTTAAGCATAGTTCTAAATTGTTCTCTAGAATGGTTGAACTATTTCACAACTTCACCAATAGTGAATTACTATCCCAATTTTTCCACATACCCTCCAGCACATTTATCATTTTCATTTTCAGTCATGTTAGCTAATTTGATAGGTGTGAGGTAGTGCCCTCAGAGTTGTTTCAATTTGCATTCCTCTAATTAATGGTGATTTAGAGCATTTTTCGTGTTACTATTAATAGCTTTCACTTCCTCTAAAAAACTGCTTTTTATATCTTTGACTACTTATCAATTGCAAAACAGTTCATAATTTTATAAATTTGGCTCAATTCTCTACTTATCAAAAAATGAGGCCTTTTTCAGAGAAATTTCCTATAAAAATTATTTACCAGCTTCCTGTTTTCATTCTAATTTCAACTGCATTGATTGTGTTTGTACAAACCTTTTTTCATGTAATCAAAATTATCCATTTTACTTTTTGTGATCTGCATCTCTTCTTTGGTCGTAAACTCTTCCCTTATCCACAGATACAAAAGGTATTTTTTTCCATGCTCCTATAATTTATTTATGATATCATTCCTAATGTCTAACTCACAATATCTAAATCACTTATACTTTGACCTATGTTGATACTATATTTGACCTTATTTTAATAAACGGTGTGAGAAATTGGTCCATGACAACTTTCTGCTGAACTGCTTTCTAGTTTCCCCAGAGATTTTTGTGAAATGTTGAGTTTTTGCCTCAAGCTTGGATCTTTGGGTTTATTGAACACCAAATTATTATGGCCATTCACTACAACGTATTTTGTACCTAATCTATTCCATTGATCCACTACTCTACTTCTTAGACAATACCAGATTGCTTTGATGATTACTGCTTTATAATATAATTTGAAATCTTTTACTGCTAGACCACCTTTTTCACATTTATTTTCATTGATTCCCTTCATATTCTTGACTTTTTGGTCTTCCAAACCATTGTTATTATTTTTCTAGCTCTGTAAATAATTCTTTGATAGTTTGATTGGCATGGCACTGAGAAAAATCAATTAATTCCAGTAGAGTTGTCATTTTTTTACAAAATTATCCATGAACAATTAATATTTCTCCAATTCCTTATGCCTGTCTTTATTTGTGGTAAAGGTTTTTCATAATTGTGTTCATATAGTCCCTGGGTTTGTCTTGGCAGGTAGCCTCCCAAGTATTTTATATTGTTGGCAGTTATTTTAAATGGAATTTCTCTTTCTAAGTCTTCCTGATAGATTTTGTTGATAATATATAGAAATGTTGATGATTTATGTGTGTTTAATTTATATCTTGCAACTATGATAATTTAATTATTTCAACTAGTATTTTAAATTGATTCTATAGGACTCTATAAGTATACTCATCTACAAACAGTAATAGTTTTGTTTCCTCATCCTGATTCCTTTCATTTGTTTTTCTTATTTTATCACTATAGCTAGCTTTCTAATAAAAGGTGGAATAAGAGTGGTGATAATGAACATCCTTGCTTCACTTCTGGTGTCATTGATATGGTTTCTAGTTTATCTCCATTACACAAAATGCTTGCTCTTGATTTCAGATAAATTCTACTTATAATTTTAAGAAAGGACCTAATGATTCCTATGCTTTCTAATGATTGTTTTTTTAAAGCAAGAATGGTTGTTGTATGTTGTCAAAAGCTTTTACCGAATCTGTTAAGATAATCATATGACTTTTATTATTTTGTTATTGATATGGCTAATTGTGCTGATAGTTTTCCTAATATTGAACCAGCCCTTCCTTCCTGTTATAAATCCCACCTGTTACCTAGGGGGCTGGAAGAGTTAAACTACTTTTGACTATTTGGATAAGAAAAAAAATATTATCTCCAGAGAGAGAATTGATGAATTTTGAGTACAGATTGAAGCATACATATTATAAATATTATTTTCTAAGGATTTGTGTGTGTATGTATTTTCTTTTGCAACATGGCTAATATAAAAATGTGTTTTGCATGACTTCACATTTATAATAGTCATATTGTGTGCTTTTTCAGGGTGCGGGGGAAGGGCAAGAAAGAGGGAGAAAAATTTGGAACTAATTTCTTTTAATAAATGCATGTCAAAAATTTTTTACATGTAGTTAGGAAATATTTAGCAAAATAAAAATATGTTTTAAAGGCCTTTAAGTTTAAAATATAAAGGATTATTTAGTTACATTTTTCCAACTCTAAAAAAGGAAGATTTCTTAACTACAAAAGTTTATTTTCAGTTATGTGTTTATATATAAACTGCGCATATATCTTTTTTACACATGGTTATTCCCACCACCACCCCCAATGTAATTTTTTTGAAGGCAGGGGGTGGTTTGGGCCTTTCTTTGTATGCTCAGTGTTTTGCATAGTGCCTATCTTGTAGCAAGTGTTTAATTAAAGCATTTGCTATCTTAAAAACTAGTTCAACTCTTTTTACTGAAATTATTGCTCACTCACCAGTCACAGAACAGTTTCTAACCATTCATTTGCCAAAAATCAACTCATCAATTTAATCAAAACCTTTAAGTGTAGAGCGTGGGTATGTAGATGTGTCCTGAGACTGGGAAAATGTTGTTCACAGACACTTTCAACACCGCCAGGTGAGGTAATTTGATTATCAGATGCCCAAGATCCATTCAAAGAAGTAGACAAATTATACAAGTAGATTACATAAGCAGAAGTACAAATTTCAATGTACATCTTTTGGTGGTTTGTATCAATATCAAACATCTTCTGGAGCAGCATTGTTAGTGCTATTATCCAATGTGTTTTCTGCAAGAATGAAAAATGACAACTTTTACCAAAATATGAATGCAACAAACCAAGACCAGGAACCAAATCCAGTTCCCCAATGGAACTTATATGAAGTTAAAATGTCAGAAGCAAGCTATTAATGTTGGAACATACCTGGGAATTTCAGCTTTTGCAAGATATTTCTTACAAGAGTTCAAAACTTTGTTGTGATGAGGATTAATGCAAGAGCCTTAATGCAATAGGCAAAATGATACTCAACAAGGAATTTGATCCTTTCAGAACCATAGGAAAATAGTAAGGCATCTAAAAAGCCATAAGTTCCATCCAGGTAGAACTAGATGGTAGTAATAACCAAAGGGCTTGGCCTCTCTCTGCTAATGGATACAATACTCTCTGCATACAGAGGAAGATAGGTCTCTGATGACAACTGACTTATGGCATCCCTGAAATTGCCTTTCTAATTAAGATCTAGAGATAGCCTGTGGCATCCTGAAAGGCCCTGCTAGCAAGCCGATTGTGTAAATCTGTCCTTTTAAATGATGGCTTCATCCTGTGTCTGTCTATTTGCAGTGTCATTAACAAGTTAAAATAAAACTCCTTTGGCAGGTGTTTTTGTTTCATGACTAAGAGTCAATAGCCTTGTGAATTGAAATATTTTTACGGGCACGCATAATTCATTCAAATATACACTACAGCCCAGTTTCTTTACTGTGGCATGGGCTGGGAGCTCTAGACAAGCATTCTTAATATTCTTGTTTCCTCAGTGCTTAGAGTATAATTGAAACAAGCTGCCCAAGTTTGAGAGAAAGGAGCACACCCAGTATCAATTATGCCACGATCCACATTCAGTGATCTTTACCAGCAGCAGAAAAGTTACCCAGGATTAGGAGTCCCCACTGGAAAAGAATACAATTCATCAGGATCTGCTGTTCTGGCTTTGAAGGAAGTGAAATAGTCAAAAAAATAGTCAACCTTGTCTTGATATATCTCATTCCTACTGCTGAATTCTTTTATAGTTGGCCCCATGATTAAAATGCAGGGTGCTCTCGTGGCTTTTGCAGGGAATAAGGCACCAAAGGGCACTAGTTTGTGCTACAGTCACAGGAATAAAAAATTCTTTTCTGTATGTGTTATGGGGGTCTGGAGCATGCCCAGACCACTGGAGACAGTATCTTTCCATATGGAGGATGTTCAGGAGTTGCTTCTAGGAGAATTGTGATGACTTGTACCTTCAACAAACAGGAGCATGCCTGAACCTTCTGCTTATGCTTCTCGTCAGCTAGCCAAGTGATAAAGGAGAGACTCTCTGATCGCATCTAAAGGCATTCCAAAAGGACATTCAGCTTCACTTATTTCTGCTTAGCCTCTTTTTGTTTCATTCATATCTGGGGGAGTAAGGTGTCTTCTTCAGTCACAGAGAAAACTGAGAGACTACATTGTAAGAAGAGCATCCATCAGGTCTTTCTCCCCCTCTTAAAAAAGTTAGCCCCTCAGTTATAAGGCAGTTCTACAAGTCAGGACAGAAGGAGATGTCTACATTCAGAGAAAGATCTAGAAAGAACAGAGTTTAAATGGAGACTGAAGCAATCTACATTCTATTGTTCTTTTCCATGTTTGGTTTTCTTCCTTTTTTCCTATTGTTCACTCCATTGGTTACAACCCTTCTATACAACTAGACTAATGTTCAGTGCAAAAGTATTTGCAGATCCTATACTTGATTGCATGCTGCCATTGGTGGGGTGAGAAGAGGAAAAGGAGAAAATTTGAAACTCAAGGGATTGTGGAACTGAATCTTATAAACTAAAAGTAAATAAATAAATCAATTAAAAAACAAAAGTTGGCCCCTGATTAAAAAAAAAACCTTTCTCATCCTATTTATTTATTTGGAGGGGGAAGGCAGGGCAACTGGAGTTAAGTGACTTGCCCAAGGTCACATAGTAAGTGTCAAGTGTATGGGGTCAAATTTGAACTCGGGTCCTCCTGACTCCAGGTCTGAAACTCTATTCACTGTGCCACTTAACTGCCCCTGGTTTGGTTTGTTTGTTTGTTTTTTTTATACCGTGCTTATTTATTCTTTTCTGTTCTGGATAAAAGGGTCAGACTCTCTGATCTAGGTTGGAAGCATGAGTTATAGAAATCCAGGAGTCAGATACCAGACTAGGTATTATAACCAGTCTAGCATAAGGGAAGTGACCGCAGCCCAACAGAAGGACTCATCTAGCAGTCATGCTGCCTTTGTTTGTGAGTTTAGTGGGAATAATGCTATGTTAGAGTTGAGCTATATATAAAGCCTAATCCTACCTGGATACCAAGATGGAAGGGGGAAGGGGAGGGACTTATTTGTCAAAATGCCAGGGAAAATGTTTGTAGTCTTATCTGTGTAATCTTTAATCTGTGAAATAAACAGTCATTTATAAAAGATAACCATTATTAAGTGGTTAAATAGAATTGGGGTGTTAGTGACTGACCCCTAACAGATAGAAGAGCATAGCTCATAGGGGCTGTGGCTGGTGGTAGAGAAAACCCCTCACAGTACTCAAGAACTTTGAGATTGAAATACAGCACACCTGCTGGCCATGAAAGTTGGACCAGAGTGTGCATGATACATATGCCAAGCTCCAAAAGCAAACAAATGGTGGGAGAATATATACCAGATTGGAAAAAACCCTCACTACAAACTGATTCCTAAATTCTCTCTCCCTACCACCAAAATTTGGTGCACAAATTAGTCTAGCAATATGTGACATGATGGAAGAATTGATCTTTCTAAAATATGAATAAAAGGGGAAACATTTATCTGGCACAAAAAAATTACATTAGGGTGAGGTTTTTTATCTTTTTATTTTTATTTTTTGCTTTTTGGAGGAGGGAAGGCAGGACAGTTGGGGTTAAGTGACTTGGCCAAGGTCACACAGCTACTAAATGTTAAGTGTCTGAGGTTGGATTTGAACTTGTCCTCCTGGCTGCAGGGCTAGTTCTCTATTCACTATGCCATCTAGCCGCCCCGAGGGTGAGTTTTTTTTATAGCATTTCTCTGTGGGCCACACAATTGTCCAACTCACTCACAAGAAAGCAAAACATTTGATATGATCCTAATGGAAGTGAGAGAGAAAGAATAAAAATTTTAGATCAATATTAAATAACTTATGAAGGTATATTTAGAATTCTGTGAAGCATCATAATCCCTTGTTTTATTAATGAAATCTACAGAGAAAGGGTTTTGAGGTTATGGATCAAATCTAGCTGAGCTCCAGAACATTAGCAGAGTGGTTTAGATTTCAAACCTCTTAAAACCAAATGCCTGAATGATTAGCAAGCACAATGGAAACTGCCCAATTCCTGACCTGTGTCTTACTAGTTCAGTTTAGTTTGTCAAAGATAATATAGCTTACAGATGGCAGGGAGTTAGGCAGAATCAGTAGAGTCGAAGGACAGAGTCAGCGTCAGGGAGGAAGCACAGTTAGCTTTTTCGTTCATCTCATCTATAACAGTCTAACTTTGGATAAGGCATTCAGCTAGAACTTCAGAACCATTAGCCCATTGCCCCTTTCCTTCAAATCCCCAAATCAAAATAAAAAACCAAGAGCATACATAATAATTTCTTCCCGTTTCTAAGTGCTTCCTAATTATAACATACATCCCCGGAGAGAAATTAGGATTCAGGTTAAACTATTAAGATCTAGACCACCCAGCTGACGAAGGCACCATTATTCAAGTCTCACAGAGCTTCAGATCTGCAAGGGACCTCAGAGGCCAATCCATAACTGACCAAGTTTATTTTCTACAACATCCCTAGCATGTGGTCATCCAGCTGTTGACTGAAGATCCTCAGGAATGGGAAACTAATTACCTCTCAAAAAAGCCTAATCTGCTTTTGGACAACTCCAATAGTGAGGAAGTATTTCCTTTCATCAAGCTGTAATTATGCCAACTAATAGAAATCTTGTTGCTGTTCAGTCATCCATTCATCTTTGACTCTTTGTGACCCTGTATGGGATTTTCTTGGCAAAGATACTGATTTGCCTTTTTTCTCCAATGGATCAAGGCAAACAAAGTTTAAATGAATTGCCCAGAGTCACATAGCTAATGAGTGTCTGAGACTGGATTTGAACTCAGATCTTCCTGACTCCAAGCCCAGCACTCTATCCATTGAGCCATCTAGCTGATTCCATTTGAAACCTTGGGGCTAATCAATTGTACAAACTTTTAAAACTAATTTTGTCTACTCAGTAGTCTCATTTCCCTACCAACCTACTGTTCCTATAATCACAATGAATCCATTTATTAAGCACCTATTATGTGCTAGGCAACATGCTAAATTCTGGAGAACTTCCCACCCCCCCCAAAAGAGGCAAAAACATAGTCCCTATTCTCAAGGAATTCACATTCTGATGGGGGATATAATATGTAAATAACTAGGTACAAATAAATGGATATATCTATATATAAATATGCTTATATGCATATAAATACACATATATACATATATGTGTGGATGCAGATATATGTATACAGTGTTAATGGGAGATTACCCAAACCATCTTCCCTTGCTAGCTTTTTGTATTTTCAGACTTTTTCAATGCAATCCTGCCTCCTTTTTTTCCTCTTCTACTTGCCTTTTGATTGGGCGCTTTCATTGTATTCTTTTGAAACTCCATTCCATGGCAAACAAACCCCTTGTAACCCCTGATGTCTTCTTTCTATCCTTTCTACCGTTCCTACTTCCTTGTAGTGGCTAAAACCTGGACGGTACCTGAAAGCACACCATCTCTGAGAACCTTTTACAATACAGCTCCTCCTTCTCCAACCCCTCCTATCCCCCGCTCAGAGAGTGAGGGGACAGATCCTACATCATTGCTTTCTCTCCTCTGCTATTTCTAGACATTCACTCTGCTACAATCACTCAACCACCCTGCTCCTGTCATCAGATTGCACCTATCTCACCTAAACTTTGTTGTTATAGGACCTTTGGGGAGAGAGCATGGTATAGCAGCTATCACACTGACCATGTGGTCAGAGGTTGCTGTTTCAGTCATGTCCATTTCAGTCATGTTCAATTTCATGACCCCATTCGGGGTTTTCTTGGCAAAGATACTGGAGAGGTTTGCCATTTCTTCTCCAATTCATTTTATAGATGAGGAAACTGAGGCAAACATGGTTAAGTGACTTGTCTAAGGTCACATAGCCAATGAACGTCTAAGCCAGATTTGAATTCAAGAAGATGAATCTTCTAGCTGCCCACTTAAAGACATAGACTCAAATCCTATTTTACTACATGGCACTAGACAAGTCCCTTAACCTCTCTGGGTCTTAATTTCCTCATCTTTAAAATAAGAAAATCAGATTCAATGAGCTCTAAGGGTCCTTCCATGTGATCTTGTGATCACCTAGTTTTGTGTAAACATGTGTTTTTGTTTCATTTTGCTTTCCATGATAAATGATTAAAGCAGTCCTTTTTGTTCTGCTGTCTAATTCCTTGAGGAGGCTTTGTAGTATTATGAGCCTTTATGCAGTTAATTCAATGTTATCTGCAAACAGAACCATATGGAGAATATCACTATCAGTAGGGGATATTTCCTTCATTTGGCTTCCATGTAAGCCATCACGACACTTGCAGATGCTTCCTGTTTTGCTTTGCAAATTGTTGAACATAGTTCATGCATATTCACATCTGTCACAGAGCCTCGTATATTTTTAAGATATCTATAGGAGACACCTTATTTAAAGAGAACTTTTAAGGTTGAATTTGTGCCACTGAGTAAAACCTTTTTTTAAACCAATAAATGCAGCATTATTTTACACTTTCTAAATTAGGGGTTCTTAACTGGTGGTCCATAGATACCCAAAATGGCTGTGGATAGATGTAAAGGATATGGAAAATTGATGAGAAGAAAAAGACATATAACTTTTTACTAACTTGTAACAGAAATTTAGTTTTTCTTTCAATTGTGAAAGAAGGCAATAAACATCATTCTGAGAAGGGGTCCATAGACTGCCAAAGAGGTCTGATGTGGTTTGGGGTGCTAAGAACCCCAAGAATAACAGGGTACAAGGCAGAGTTGCCTGGAACAAATTCACACACTCAAGTCAAGTGGCAAGGTTTATTGTAACACCAACAGTAGCAGATGAAGTTCCTTTGGAGAACTTGCAACTTAATGGGGATGAAAGTAAAGCTTATATAGAAAAGGGGCAGGGAAAGGAATGCTAAGGATGCTAATTAGGGAATGCAATGGGTTTGGGTGCCTTTGGAAGCAGGCATCAATGACCTATGGATGGGAAAATTCAGGAAGTCAGCAGAGACAACTTTGTTGATACCAGATATTGAGGGAGAAAAGACAGTTTTTGTTTGGCTACCAGAGGCATGGACCTTGGACCAGAACCAGAGACAGAGTCCTTGAGGCTCAGGAACCCCTGAGATAGTTTCCATCTGAAGAATTACTGGGTCATGCCTGCATGTGGACCACAACAAGGAAGCTAGTCTAGTTTCAAAGACATGGTCTTAGGACTGAGGCCTGAGCACAAGCACCCCATCAAGTCCATGATACAGAAAAGGGTAGGAATTCCTGCTCTAAATGTTATCAGTTGTGTAATTGATGTATATGAACATGTGGTTTTTATGCATAAAATTGTCAGCAAGAATCTGCCTGCTTCCTTCTCGTGTTTTCACTAAAGATATGGTCAATATGTGGACAAACCACTGATGTAGAGATTTTATAGGGATGGGCACTACTCATGTGATTTCATTGGTTAAGATAACTTCCAAATGAGGAAACTCCTTCTACTAATACACCTTTTCTACAAGCTACAGTCTTAGAGAGTTTCCCAGAGCACTAAGAGGCTGTTATCTGTCCAGGGTCACACAGTGTCTGTCAGAAGCAAAATTTTAACCCGGGACCCCCTGACTCTAAGGTCAGCTCTCTGTCTACTATACCATGTGACCTGGAGCATAGTAAATAATTAATGTTTGTTTATTGATTACCTCTAAAGATTTCAGAGAGGCGAAAAAACAAACATATGGGTTGGTTGGATGTTGCTATCTTTGGGATAGCCTGTCTTTTCAAGAAGTGCCATCTGTGAATTGGGGGGCGGAGCCAAGATGGGAATTGGGGGTCGGAGCCAAGATGGCGCCATAGAAGCAGCAAGGTCCCGCAGCTCCCACACCGCCACCCTAAACACCCAGAAAATACGAGCCCAGACAAAGTCTAAGAAAGTCTAGGACTCTCAGACTCACACAAATACAGAGAACACAGCTCTTGTTGAAGGCAGCTCGGCAGCAGGGGCTCAGCACGGCCAGAGTAGAGGCTGGAACAGCCGGAAGCTGAGACCAAGGCCAGGCCTGGGACGGTAGGAAGGAGCTGAGCTGAGCCCCACAGCCAGCCTGCAGCGGTTCTACAGCCTCCAGAACCCCCACATCTGCCAAGGCGTGAGGAGCAGGACGGAGAGGCGCAGCTCGCACTGCAGTGGAGCAGAGACCCGGCCAGCCCAAAACCGTGTGGCCAGGCAAGGCCCCAGGGAGGCCACAAGGAGCAGGAGCCTCCCAAGCCGCAGCTTGAGTCTACTTCAAAGAAAATCTAAAGCACCGGCCTGAGGGGAGCTTCGGTCAGAAA
>JAQQSW010004674.1:0-14383 GCA_028646575.1 Pseudocheirus occidentalis | reverse complement strand
ATTCTGGAAGCACACACTTCAGTAAAGGGACAGGGACAGGGTAGAGAACAGAATAAGGGAGGGGGAAGTACAGGAAGGAGAGACAGATGATCACTGTCACAATATGTCCACTATGAAGATGTCCTGTATAATCACACATCCACAGCTTGTATTGAATTGATTGTTCT
The DNA here is from genome assembly GCA_028646575.1 of Pseudocheirus occidentalis. Classification (NCBI taxonomy): domain Eukaryota; kingdom Metazoa; phylum Chordata; class Mammalia; order Diprotodontia; family Pseudocheiridae; genus Pseudocheirus; species Pseudocheirus occidentalis. The sequence continues at coordinate 14,216 of JAQQSW010004674.1, read as the reverse complement.
TCCAGTTGGGGTGGGTAACAAGGGAGGAATCAAAAGCATTTAGAATTTAAAGCTCTGCAATACCTGCAACTAGGAATTAAGATATACAGGGGCTGGGGTAGGGAGACCCTCCCTGCCCTACCAGAAAGTAAGAGAGCAGAGCAGAATCCGGAGCTTTACAGCAGGATCACTGTTTTAGGGTTGGGGCAGAGGAAAGACGGGAGAAAATTTGTCATTCAAAAATGTCATGAAAATGAATGATGTGAGTAAGAAAAATTAAAAATATATCATGAGAAAAAAAAATCTCATTTTTTTTTACTTAATTCTGGCAATTAACTTTGTATGGTGAATATAATTTTACCTCTTCAGAACTCTTACGCATCATTCCCTTCTGTCTGACAAAATAGCAAAGTTATCATAAATTTGGTGAAATGCATCCAGTGTTACATAAATATTCATGCTGCTATTGATTGATAAGGAAACACCTTCAATGATTTGTCTACATCAGCCATATTTCTTTCTTTAACACTTCAGTTATTAATAGACAATTGAATTTTGCCCCATGGATTAGAATTGTATTTATCACTTTTTTCAACTTCTTTTATTTTGTAATTTGTATGTACATATGTATAGTCAGTTGTCTGTTTAAAAGTTTTCACTGTCTTTCTCTTACTTCTTAGGAAAAAAAATACATATAAATCTTGTGTAGGTTTTGAAGCCCTTCATTATCTAGCTACAAATTATTTTCTTAGGTATGTTATACATTACTGCCTTTCATGCACTCTACATTCTAGACCAAGTGGCTTAGCATTGTAGCCTATAAATAATGACCCATATTCTCTCTCCATGCCTTAGCTAGTCTGTGTTTCCCATATCAGGAAAGCACACCCTCTTCACCTTTGCCTTGTAGAAATCCTCCTTTTCTTTTTCAAAGCTAAGCTCAAGTGACAACTCTCAAAAGAAAACTATCATTAAACAATCAGTTACTAGTATCCTCTGCCTGTAAATTCCTTTCTATCTAGTTTGTGTTGGATTCTCTATCTACATACCTTCCTCCATACATCCCCTAATAGAATGCAAGCTCCCTGATGGATAGGATAATTTCATATATTTTTCTTTTATTTGCAAAACCATAGCACAGAATAGAAATAAGTATTTATTGAATGAATAATTAAATGTTATCATGGATATTTGAGTAAAATTTGATACATTCAGTGTGAAGACAGTAGTTAATGGGACCCCAAATCATACATTTAGAGTTGAAAGGGATCATTTAAACAAATGCTCTTATTTAAGAGATAAGGCAATTGACTTCAGAGGAGTAATATGATAGATTTAATCAATTATTTGAAGGACTATAGTATGGAAGAGAGATTTTAATCACTGGCTTAGAGAGCAGAACTGGGATGATCTAGGGAACCAGTATTTGATTCAAAAAAAGAGAAAATGTTCTAGCCACTATAATTCTCCAGCAATGGAAAAAAATCTTTACAAAATAGTGACTTGCTGCCATTGGAAATATTTGAGAAGAGGATGGAATAACATAAGGGTTTTATATAGACACAATTCCTGCATTACCTATAAACTTATTGCATACAGATTAATATTTCCTACCTACATAAATATTCAATGGTTCTTTGCTTTTTGAAGGTCAATTGGGGTTAAGTGACTTGCCCAAGGTCACATGGCTAGTAAATACTAAGGGTCTTAGGCCAGATTTGAATTCAGATTCTCTTGACTCCAGGGCCAGTGCTCTATTTACTGTGCCATCTAGCCCCCCCTAAGATTCAATACTTCTAATGTGAACCTTGTCAGCTTATATAATTCAATTTTGAAAATGAACAGATGCTATGTCAAAACATAAAGGAAAATATAGAAATACTTTTGTAGAGTACTGAAATTTTAAAGTATTCTTGGATTCTCCCAGACTTATCTCTTTTTATTTGGTGAATAATCTTTATATATCTAATATATTACACTTCATTCTGCTTGGTGACTAAGAATGAATTAAACCCTTAACCATACTAATTTTTTTCAAGTCACAAAAATCCATGTTGTGGGATCACTAGAATAAACTCAATAATTATCCATTTAACATACCACACACTAGAGATGGTTTAATTTTCTCAGGCCATGAGGGAACTATTCATTCCATGAAGAGATAAAATTGATTTAAGACTATTCCAAAAGACTCAAGATGGAATAAGCTATCTACATCAAGAGAAAGAACTATAGAATCTAAATACAGATAGAAGCATACTATTTTCTCTCTGGGTCTGTCTGTCTCTGTCTCTATCTCTTTCTCTCTGTCTCCCTCTCTCCCTCTCTCCCCCCCCTCCCCTCTCTCTTTCTCTCTCTCTCTCTCTCTCTCTCTCTCTCTCTCTCTCTCTCTCTCTCTCTGTCTCTGTCTCTTTCTCTCTGTCTCTCCTCCCTCTGTCTCTCTGTCTCTGTCTCTGTCTCTTTCTCACCCTGGAAAACACAGAAATAAAAAAAATTCAAAGTGGCTATGCATATATAATCTCCTTCCACTTCTGTAATGATAAGGAAAAAGTGGCCCAAAAGGAGAAATATGATGTTATTAATCACTGTTTATAGACATACCATAAACATTAACTTAGCTTTTGGACTGAGAAATTTTTTTTAGAATATATTTTAAGGTAATATGAATCATCAGTCCATGGAACATTTATTTATCTTATATTGTCATGAGCATTTGTAAAAAAGATCATCAGGAAAAAAATACAGCTCATATGCCAGCATATATTCCAAAGGATGAGAAATAAGGGAAATCCTAAAATAAAGGACTTGCTAAGATGTTCCAAATAAATTCAGCAAATATTTTAATAATTGGTGAGGCAATGTGACAAGCAGGCACAGAAAAGCAAAATAAATGTTTTGGAAAAAGAGTCCTGAATGTGTAGAGTTGATAGAAGCATTATATTTATACAGCATGAATATTTTCCTAAAGGGAAGCATGAGAATATGTTAGATATCTGGAGCACTGAACAATGGTATAGAAATGAAACATCACATTTTAACTCATAGTAAAAGACTTGATGTAGGAATCTTTCCAGAAGAATTTTTTTGTTTACACTAAGACCAAAAACTTCTTAGAGTGAAGATCCAAATTTAGTATAAATCTAGAAGAATTATACAAATGACAGAAAAGTACTGCACAATTAAAACAGTGACAAATCTAGCTAAGGAAAAAATAAATTAATACAAGAAAATGAAAACAGGACAGAACAAAAGAAAGCATTATTTTAGCAAATTCATACAGAAGTTTAATTGAGTTAAATTAACCTCGTGAACACCTGTCTTACTTTCCAAGAATAGCTATATGACAACTAAAGATAAAACCATTTTAGAATGCATATTAATTTATAAAATCACAGGGAGAAGGTAGAAAAATATGAACATGAAGTGTTTTTGCTCTATAAATCAGTAATAATGAATGAATAAAATATATTAAAGAAGACTTGGTGTGATAAAGAAGAACAAAACATACAACCAGCAGAAGACAACAAACTCAAAAGTCCTGCATCAAAAACCTCCAAGAAAAAAATGAATTGGTTGCAGGTCATGGAGTAGCTCAAAAAGGATTTTGAAAATCAATTAAGAGAATTACAGGGAAATTGGGGAGAGAAATGAGAGTAATAGAAAAAAATCATGAAAAACAAGTCAATAGCTTCCTAAAGGAGACCCCCCAAAATACTGAAGAAAACAACACCTTAAAATATAAACTTAACTCATAAGGGAAGAAAGGTCCAAAAAGCCAAGAAGGAGAAGAGTGCCTCAAAAAGCAAAATGGTCAAATGGAAAAGGATGTCCAAAATCTCACTGAAGAAAATTATTTCTTCAAAATTAGAATGGAGCAAAGGGAAGCTAATGACTTCATGAGAAATCAAGATATTATAAAACATCCAAAGGAATGAAAAAATTAGAAGACAATAAAAAATATCTCATTGGAAAAATTACTGACATGAAAAAAAGATCCAGGAGAGGTAATTTTAAAAAATTATTTGACTACATGAAAACCATAATCAAAAAAATATCCTAGACATCAGCTTTCAAGAAATTATCAATGAAAACTTCCCTGATATTCTAGAACTAGAGGCTAAAATAGAAATGGAAAGAATCCACTGATCACCTCTTGAAAAAGATCTTGAAAAGAAAACTCCTAGGAATATTGTAGCCAAATTCCACAGTTCCCAGGTAAAGGAGAAATTATTACAGGCAGTTAGGAATAAACAATTCGAGTATTATAGAAACACAATTAGAATAACACAAGATCTATCAGCTTCTACATTAAGGAATTAAAGGGCTTGGAATATAACATACTGGATGCCAAAGGAGCTAGGATTAAAACCACGAGTCACCTACCAAGCAAAATGGAGTATAATACTTCAAAGGAAAATATGGACATTCAGTGAAATAGGGGACTTTCAAACATTCTTGATGAAAAGATCAGAGCTGAACAGAAAATTTGACTTTCAAATACAAGAATCAAGAGAAGAATAAAAAAGTCCACAGGAAAAGGATATCATAAGGGACTCATTTCAGTTGAACTAGTTACGTTTCTACATGGAAAGATGATATTTGTAACTCATGAAACTTTCCTCAGTATTAGGATAGTTGAAAAGAATATATACATATACATATGTATATACATATATGTATGTGTATATATATGTATGTATATATACGTATATATATATATACATATATACATATACAAATGTGTGTGAATAAAATGGGAGCAGGATAGGATAGAGGGAAATATAGTTAGTCTTTCAAAAATGACTACTATGGAAATATTTAGCATAACTACACATGTGTAACCTAAAAAAGGGGGGGGGGGTTTGGTGAAAGAGGAATTTAAAGCAAGGGCACCATAATTACATTTTATTATGAAGCTACAAGGATAACAGAAGAATTATTGGAAGTACTTGAATATTCATTATGGTAAACATTTTTCATTATCAAGGATGATGGAATACTAAATTTAGATTCCAACATCACTGTCCCAGATGTGCCTATAGAGAAAAAGGAAAGGCACAAAAGGGGAAAATTCTAGGAAAAGTAAGTTGAGAGGAATATATATTCACAAAGGTGGTCTTTGCATGAGGTGGTACAATTTTTGAGGGCATATAGGAATTTATTATTAGAGTATCTGAAAAAAAAATGAGGAAACTACCAGAGCCAAAGGAGAAAAAACTCACCAACATTACTACTCCCCCCAAAAGGCAAACAAGGGAATATCAATAATGAATACCCCATACCATACATCCATGGCTATGTAAAATTGAGAATATGAGAATATTATGTTGAATGAGAATTCAATATGAAAATGAGGATAAACTATATGAGAATATATAAGAATAAACTATACACAAATGAAGGATATTTTCGGTGAGTCTATGAAAAAGAAGCATGTAGATATTAACAAGCAACATTATCCATTAGAACACAGCCTCATTGGGAAAGGAGAGAAAAGGGAAAAGGAGAGGAAAGAGAGAATGGAGTGAAATGAAAGGGAGAAGGGGAGAGCAGGAAAGAAAAACCTAGTATGTGCCAGACACAGTACTGATCCTCACAACAGCTCTGAGAGGTAGCTTCTATTATTATCTCCATTTTCCATTTGAGGAAATTGATACAATCAGAGTTTGAATGAACTTTCTTGGGTCACACAGCTAGTAGGTGTTTAAGGCCATATTTGAACTAAGATCTTCCTGTCTTCAGGCCCATGCACTACCTAAAAGCAAGAAGTCCCTTTGGCTGCAAGACTTCTATCTCCTGCTGTCCATATAATCTGAGGAAAGATTTTTAGATTGATAGGAGCAAGGGCAGCTTCCCTCTGTTCCAACAAAAGGCAATTTCCTACTCCTTTTGTCAATGTAATATGAACTCTTACCCATGATGTGCATACGCTTTGATAGAAAGAGGTACAATTTTCCCTTTTACCTTGAGATTCAGTCTCCTACTGTCTATATTCAGTTTTGATCTTCTGACTCTCTGACCCTGTGCCTCCTACCTCATAATGTACTCACAGTCTCCAGCCTCCTCTGGAAAGAGGAGCAGCACCTTCCACTTAATGATAAACATTTTCATACCTGGTCATCCCTACACACTCTAGTGATGCTGAACCACTGCAGATCATACAGACCCCATTACCTGATCCCCACCCCCTGAATTATTCTTCTCATTCCCCTCAAAATCCCCACTCTAAAATCCCAACCAAATGCCATCTACCTTCCCACTATATCCACTGCAATGTCTGTTCTAAAGACAATAAACTTCTCTTAATCCTAAATCATTTTCTATCCCAGTCCTTTAATCTTCTAGCAATCACTGAGACTCCACTTTTCCCTGACGACACAACCTCCCTGTTTACTTTTTTCAGTACTAGCTACACCTTCTTACATTCTCCTCACTCACTGGTCAAGGTAATGGAATTGTAATCTTCCTCTTTCTTCTGCAATTCCACATGCAGGTTCTTTCCCTACCTCAATCATTCAATAACCTTTCCTCTTGTGAGGTTCATGTAATTCATCTCTACTGTGGAACACAAAGTGTGGTAGATGTTGTTTACAAATGTCCAAGTTACTCCCCTTCCTTCCTCAACTGAGATTAGTACCTGTCTCACAATTTTTCTCTGCTTTCCAGCTTCTGCCCTTAGTAATGTCTTACTTTAAAATCCTTATGTTAAGAGACTTCAAAACTACACGTTGATTCTACTTCAAACATTGTGACCACTCAGATCCACAATCAAATCATGACGTATGACCTACTCTTCTACAAACTTGTAGTTTACTGAAACCCCTGGGTTCTTTTCAGAACAGTTTGTTCTTTAACAAGCATTCCCCATCTTATACTTATAAAGCTGATGTATTATTCCCAAATGTGAGACTTTGCATTCATCTGTATTAAATGTAATTTTTTTGATTGAGCTTAGTGTTCTAGCCTCCTAAAATGCATGAGAAATGAGGAAAAAAAGAAAGATACTTGCCATCTATACTTGCTACCACTAGCAAAATATTTCTTTCCCAAAATAATTCTAACTTCTCCTGCCTGTTGGTGATCTGAGCTTTATAGTTGACCCAGATAAGAGGATGATGGGGCATGGTACATTTTGGTATATGACAAGAAGACCTGAAAAACATTAATTCAAAGGAGACATAAACTCCACCTGGAAGAAGCAGCAATATTGGGAGGAAAGTTCATTTACATTTTCTCTTCTTTTTTAAGATTAAAAAATGTTATTGTTAATAGATGTATGTTGGCATAAAAAGAAGCAGAAAATTCAGCATCAAAATAAAAGGAATTTTGAACATAACACAGAAAAAAATTAGAATCTGGGACACTGTTCTTTTTTCTCTTTGTTCACTAGTTACCAAGCCACTACTTTAAAACATGAGGTTAAAAGCTGCTTTGTGATATGTGACACTGTTGTATCAAATATAACTCCAAATTAAAAAAAAATTCTCCAAAGAAAGTGGCACCCTGTTTTATTAGAAGTCCATACATTTAAAGTTTTTTTAAATATTCTAAGTCTTAAAATTCTCATGTTTCAGTGTCCTTCAAAATGTTCTGTCTTTTTTTACGGCTCCTTTAACTTTGTATCATGCTGTTTTTTTTTTTGACTGGCAGAAACTAATCTATTTTACTTTCAGGGTAAAAAGAGTAAACAAATTCATGATTTCTCTTTGCAAGACTAAATGAATCTCAGAATGGATTGCTAATATGTCAAAACATTTCTCCTAATGTATGGGAATCAGGTATATTCTGGAAAGCCAGCATTTCTCTGAATCACTGCATCCAGGAGATCTTGAAACCTCAGTATCCAACATCCCCACAAAGGCTTCTTATTGGATATCATAATGAGCTCGTGAGTTTACTAGGTTTAAGAAAGAAGAACTTTATTTAAAAGTAGAGTAGTGATATGAGTCAATTCAGAAATTTCTGTACCCTCTTTGATTTTTGCCTTGTTTTGTTTTATTTGATCTATATTTGTGATTTTTTTGTACATAATTGAGGAAATGTTCTAAGGATTCTCTCTTTACCAATGCAATTTGTCAAACTTAAACTCTTAAAGCCTTTGGCCTGGATTACTGAAAAGATTCCTTTTAATCTTCCTGGTTCAAACTTCTCCCTACTTTGGTCCATCCTCTACACAACTGGCAAAGAGATTTTCCTTGAGCACAACTTTATTCAAGTCAAATATGACAAATATCAAAGAACTTCAGGTTCTGTCCTGGAACCCCAGAAGATAAATGAGTGAGATGGGACTAGTTTCTTTTGGCATCAGTACCTGTGACGCAGAAAGCAAACATTTGCAATTCTTGATAAGCTTACTATCAGAAAGTATTTCAAGAACTTAACATCAATCAATCAATCAATCAATCAACCAATTTCTCTCTCTCTCTCTCTTTCTCTCTCTCTGTCTCTCTCCTCTCTCTCATCTATCTATCTACCCATTTTTATCTTTTATTTTCCCTATTGTGAACTATATCCTCTACTCAAATAGATAACATTTGTTTTCAACAAAGATTATTAATAGATTAAAACAAGAATTGTTGATCAGAAGAGGACAATAAGGAGCATGAAATGTGCCAATGACTGGGCTCTAATGTGACACGTATGGGCTGGCTATGAACCCTGTTAAATGAAGTATGGTGATGGAAGAGTAAAAATTAAGTTGATAAGAGACACAGAACAATCTCTCTGGTGACTTTATTGTATATACTATAGTATAGATTATGGTACATATAGTATACTGTCATTCTATAGTGGCTATACAGATACTTACATTCTATAGATACTGTTTGTAAACACTTATACTAATAAAATATAAATGTATAATAAAATATTAATCAAGAGTATAAATATAGAACTATATATAATGTGTAAATATTTAATATATAAATATGAATAACATGTAAACACAATAAAACATATAATGAATATATCACACCAGTCCACTCAGTTTTTCTGATATAATTTTATTAATGTATATTTTGTTCAAAAATATTATACAAATGTATATTGTGCTATATCCATATATGTGTATATATATTCATTTTAATATTTGCATATATGTGTAGGAATATATACCCATATACATATATATTAGCAAAAAAATCTCTATAAATGCCATATTTTATGTATGCTTTAGTGTGATGCATGTGTTACATAATTCACAATATGCATATCTATGTACATGTGAACACATATACATACCCATGTGGGCTCATATGTTTACATGCACAGGAATACATATAGACACATAAACATGTGCATACATGTGTTTGCCTATGTGGGTATATATTCACATGATACTGGAGTGTTTTATTGCCTTCTCTTGCTTATTTTGTAGATGAAGAACTGAGGCAAATAGGCTGAAATGACTTTCCCAGGGACACATAGCTAGTAAATTTCTGAAGTCAGATTTGAACACAGGTAGATAAATTGTCCTGACTCCATGGCCAATGCTCGATCTGCTCTGTCACCTGGTTTTCCCTATATATTTGTATGGACATAAATATACAAACAATTACTTTGCCTTAAGTTTATTTATCTATTATATACATTCTACATACATACATACATACATGTATACACACACACATATATATATCCTTAACATTGACTTTTAAATCCCTGTCATATATCTTTGAAACCCTTTCCATGAGATTAAACCTATGTAACTGGGATTTTGAAAACAAGTATTATATTATTTGGAAAAGCATTTAAGTACAGGAACTTTGTGATGAGGTTTCACTGCATGTACTTTTATATAATTTAGAACATTTGTAGAAACTTGATCCACCATGGCAGAGTAATCACCCAGGTAATAAACTATATCTGAGCACATGGAAATTATAACATCCAATCTTCACATGGAGCTATGATTTATTAATATCTCTTTTATGTTTAAGTGACTTTCCCTTTTATATATTACTTTGTATCTCACTGAGGCATGACTTAAATCAAACAATCTGATATGAAAAAAGGTTCTCAAGCTACTTTTTATATCTCCACTTTCTTTGCATGTACCACAGGCTGGCTCTATAGTCCACATTATTACTAAGTAATGCAACAAATGGAGAAATAGAAATCACAAAATGTGAAAGAGATAGAGAGAGAAAGAGAGACAGAGAGAAACAGAGGGAGACAGAGAGAGAGAGAGAGAGAGAGAGAGAGAGAGAGAGACAGAGACAGAGACAGAGACAGAGACACAGAGACACAGAAACAGTGAGGAAAGAAGGAATGAAGGAATGAACCAAGAAAGGAAGAAATATCACTGGAAACATGTTGAGAACCAGGAGTCACATTCATATCTTTGGTTGGCATTAGTGATTGAGATCATCAAAATGATCACTGAGGTCATACATTTTTTTTCCTAAGAATCTGTTTTGAATATTGATGTGAAAACTTCCATAAGAACCAAGTATTTCTCCTTTAAGAAAATGGTAATTGACTTCAATACTATCTAAAATAATCCCAAAAGTAGAGTAAAATGCAAATGATATTAGCCTTGCTTCCCCTAAAATGCTGAAACACATAGACTGACCTATACATTTCTTCTATCACCCAATTTCCTGATAAAAACCTGCTTTCTTGGAGCTTCCCCACTTTAATATTCTGCTTTCTGCTGAATAAAGAAAAGAAGGTCAGACTGATGAACCCCAAGCTAGTTTCTCCTGAATTCTGTTTGAAACTATGATAGGTTGATATAATATGCCATGATTCCGTTTCTGCACTTCTGTGACATTACCTTCTTCTTTCAAATGATGTTGGGCATGCTTCTGTGGTTGTGTGATGGAAATTCTATCGCTGGCTATTCTGCTTCACTTGACCTTGAAGGCTTTCTATGTAGCAGAAAGAAAACTAACTTTGCAGTCAAAGGACATGAGTTCATATCCATTAACTATCCATGTGTCCTTCACCTCAATGGGCCTCAGGACTAGAAAACTAGTTAGAGTGTTGGACTTGAAATCAGGAAGACTTATCATCTTCATGAGTTCAAATCTGGTCTTAAACAATTACTGTGTGACTGTGGGCAAGTCACTTTACCCTGTCTGCCTCAGTTTCTTCCTATGTAAAATGAGCTAGACAAGGCAATGGCAATGGCTTTGCTAAAAAATCCCCAAATGGGGTCACAAAGAGCCATACATGATTGAAACAAATGAAAGACTGATTACTGTAAAATATATATCCTTTGTTTTTCTGCTTCTTTTCCCTTGTTCATACTAATAGAGAAGATTATACCTGGAATGCCCTCATCCCCCATTCTTCTCCCTCCTATCCACCATCCATCTTTTGAAGTCTTATGACATCTCCTCCTTTTCATCCAGTCAGTACTATTGACCTTTTCTTCCATAGATTTCATGTAAAAATAATAATGTGTACATATATGCAAAGTCCTTCCCAATTTACAAAGTACTTTACATATTTTATAACTTTTTTTCTCATCACAGCCCTGGGAGAAATCATTACCCTGTTTTCTAGATGAGGGGAACTGAAGCATGTAGAGATTAATTTATGCAGATATGTGGCATATGGATGTCAGGACTTCAGCTCATGTCCTCTGATACAAAGTACAGTATTTCTTGTTTGTTTTTCCTTTGATTCCACATTGCCTTGTTTTACCCCTAAGTGACATATTTATATTGACTTATTCTGAATGACCTACACGGTCTCATATACAGCTTTACTTATTATTTTACTGCTTTCATTGACATTCTTGAACTAAAATGAAGCTTGAATAAGCCAGGAAGTTTCTGTCTCATCTACATCTTATATCATCTTTTGGAAATGTTCTTCAAAACAGGCCTTGATCTTGGTTCAACACTGAGGTTGACTAATTTTATGGCCTAAAAATATGGATCATTACTTCATTTGGGGAAAGTTATAAAGCTGCAAATTTCTGGAGGTAGGTAACATGACATTAGATTTCCCATAGTACGGCTGATTAAGACTCTTGCTTAAGCAATAATAGTTGATTTATATAGGTATATACATGCACATAGACATATATACAGGGGGTCCCAAAGACCTTGGTGCTGTTTTAAGCTATTTAAACTTATTCACTGAAACCCATACACACATGAAAACAGACAGACATATACAAAAAGAGATAAAAACAAAGACAGATACAAGGAGAAATACAAAAAGAAAAAAAAGACAGGAGAGAAAGACAGAGTAAGACAGAGAGAGAGAAGAGACAGAGACACAGAGAGAGAAACAGAAACAGAATACAGAAACAGAGATATAGACAGAGTGAGAGAAAAATAGTGAAACAAGCAGAGACAGATTCAAGGAGGAAGAGAGAGAGACAGACACATAGAGAGAATGAGAGAGAAAGAAACAGATAAAGAAAATGAGAAAATGCTTAAATCGCACTTAGATTTTTTTGGGGGGTGGCTATATATATATATATATATATACCTTTGTATATTTATATGCCCAAGTATGTGTATATACACATTTACACACATATACATAGGTATGTTTGTGAGTGGAGAAATATGTGTATGCATGCAGTATACATCTTTTTTTGATATATCCTATAACAACCTTCCGTGATATGTAATGTCAGTGTTGGGATTGCTATTTTAAAGATGAGGAAACAGACTTAGAAAGGCTAACAGATTTCCTCATGGTCCTGTAGCTAGCAAACATAAGCTCTAGGAATGAAATCCAGGTCTTCTGGCTTTAAATATAATGAAAGCCTTCTTCCTCTGTCTTCTACTGCATCACACGTGTCCTCAAATTAGCAACAGCTAATCTATTTATTCTTTCAGACAAAACTTCAGTGCCTAGTATGTGCAAGGCATTTTGCTAAATAGTACAGGAGATATAGAAATGTATGCAGCACAACTCCTGCCTTCAGTATCTTACAGTCAATGGATATTCTCCAAATCACATCAAATCTACAGAAATTCTAAATCAGTTGAGAACTGTTTAAATCACCAGTCAAAAAGGATTGACTTTTCTCCTGAGTATCAGACACCCAGGTAAGCTAAGAGGAAACAAAGAAATAGCAAAAACATTTTCTGCCTTTAAGGGACTTCCATTCAAATTGGAAAGACTATGTTTTGTTTTGTTTTGTTTTGTTTGTTTGTTTGTTTGTTTTCCGTCAGTATGTACAAGAGCCATACAGGTGGTATGGAAGGCAACCTTAGAGGATTAGGCACTGGGGAGGTGGGGGGAGGGACTAGAAAAATATTTCCTCTAAGAAAGTCATATGAGTATTAAGTCCTACAAGATGCCAAGGCTTCTAGGAAGGAAAGGAAAGAAAGGAGAATGTCCTGGCATGGAAGATAGACCATTACAAAGTCCCAGAGAAAGGAGACGGAATATTATGGTTGATGAAAAATAAATGGGTTGGGCATATCTGAACAGTAACATGCAAGGAAAGCAATAATATGTAAAAGAAAGCAAAACAATCAAACAAACAAAAAATATCTGGAATGCTGTAAAGTCAAACATGAGCAGCTTTCCAGAGGACTGCTGCTATGAATTGCTTTTAAGATTCTGATTACACAGTATAGTGAACTCTCTACTTATTCAATAACAAATCAGAGGAAAACATTCCCAGTAAATCAAGGTACAACATTCACAATGTTATAAAGAGTATTTATTATTTATCTAATACTTTAGCCTCACTGGGGTTATTAGTCCTACCTTGTCATGCCTCAGTAGAAGGAGCACTCTGATTCCTCAACACATTTCTGGTAGCCCTGAAAGAAATAGCCAAAGATGGAGACAATTTACTCTCTATGCAGAAACTCACTTCTGTTCCCACTTTCATATTTAGGCATCAAAATGACTCTGGTCAAAGTGCCTAAGTACAAATCCCATTCTGATGCTTACTTGCAGTGACCTTGGGTAAATAATATAACTTCACTGGGTCTCAATTTTCTCATTAAAAAATCAGAATAAAGAGCCTCTTATTTCCCTTCTAACTCTAGAAGAAAAATGGAAGATGCTATGATGCTATGAATGGACTTTGTCACAACTCCACCCCACATGCTTTTCTTGTTGTCTTTTCCTTAGACAACAACAGATTCTGTGAGATACCTTCCTATTTTATTAAGAGCCTTGGTTCCTTCCACCCCACCCTAACCCCAGTTTGAGGCTACCAAGATTTGAATGCATCACTTATTTTATAGAATTTTCTTTATCATCAGCTTTAGTGGGAGATTCACAGCAATTGATGACGCACGTGCTTC
>JAQQSW010004673.1:0-14384 GCA_028646575.1 Pseudocheirus occidentalis | reverse complement strand
ATGCAGAAGTGGGAGGTACATAAGAGTGTTACAAGGCACATATTTTTAGACTTTTTGATGTATTAATTAGTTTTGCTTATTTTTATTCTCTTTTTCTTTGTTTCATTGAAATCACTATTTGCTATGTGGGATGGTGCCATGAGAGAGAGGAGGAGAAGGAGGAATACTAGGGGAAGTGTTGGTGATGTAAGAAATTTTTTCAATAAAAATTAAGATGAATGAATGCAATCAAAAATGTTGTACTGTGAAAAATGATGAGTATGAAGAATATAGAGAAGATATTACAAATGGATGATAAGTGAAGTAGAACCAGGAAATCAATATATATATATATATATCATGACTACAATGATGTAAGTGTGAGGAACAATAAACCAAAAACATGAACCTAAGTGCTATAAAATTATTATGCCCAGGATTAATCCAGAAGAAAAAATATGACACCATCCTTCCCCACTTCACAGACCTGGGGGCTTATGGATGTAGAGCATTGAATACAGCTAGAATTTTTTGAAGTGCTAGTTATTTTTGCTGAACTTTGTAACTTTTTGTTACAAAGAATGGTTCTCTGAGAAGAGGGAAGTGTCAATTTGAAAATGAAGGCGATATTAAAACTAGATACATCAATAAAAATTTTAGAAGATATTTTGTTACCCATGTAACATTAGCTTCTCCCATAAAGACTATGAATACTTTTACTGTAACTTTGAGAGGGAATATAATATTTGTGAAAGTGGCAGTTTAATTGCCATCTGGAGGAGTAAACTGCCATGTCTGGAGAGAAAGAAACTGTTTGTTGACAGAAAAGAAAAAAACTAAAAAACCTTCTTTTCTGAGTTAACTGTCAAGAAGAAAGAGTTTGAAGAAACATTTTCTAAGAGAACTGAATTTAACTCATTCTGGTGGAGACAGTATCCAAAAGAGAATTCTTAGAGATTTTGCCTGGTTATCTTAGAGAATGATTATCCAGGGAGTTAAATGATAGGACTGTGTTTCCTGAATTTAGAGATCAGTAGATGAAGGTGATAATGGGAGATGAATTTACATATTGTTCTCACTGTAATATTCGCATTGTCTTTGTTTGGTTTATCATAGCATTAACAAGTTTTATAGCTAGCACATTAATGTTTTATTTGTTCCTAAAATTAAAGGGGTTGAAAGAGAGATAGTAGAGAGAAACTCTGAAAAAAAAATTCTGGTATATTTTGTAAATTGAGGTGAAGATGATTAATTAATGAGAGAGTTTGGATAATTCTACTAACCTGTGAGGATATATCAGAACATGCCCCTTCATTGCCTTGGATCTTAAATTTGAATTTATAGGAAAATGAGCCAGTAACAATTTAGAGAAGGGTGACCATTACAGCTAAGCTATGTGTATTGAAGGGAGAGGAGTATAATTTCTACAACCTAATATACCTACATTTTCATTGAAATATTTTTTTCTCACTTTCTTGAGTTGTTAAGTCCACTGAAATTAGGATTCAGGAGACCTGGATTCAGTTCTGCTCCAACAATGATTAGTTCCGTGACTAAAGACAAGTTGCTTGACTCTTCCGATTACCTGCTTCTTCACCTGTCATACAGGAATCATAATCTTTATGATATTTACCTCACTGGGTTGCTGTGAATACAGGTTTTTGCAAACAGCAAGGGGCTAGATAAAAGTGAAGACTGTTGATGTATAAATAAAAGCCAATATGATATCTGTATGGTCATTCAGTAGACAGAACAGTGGGTTCCAAATACCTTTCTATCACTGGGTATCACCAGCCTCTATTCCTTTCTAACTCTACCTTATCTAGTTGGCTGTGAAATGAAAAGACTTGGACACTAAGATGCTGACAGAAGGAATATTTAGTCCTAAGATTTGAAGCAGGACTTATCAAACAGTTCACTGGAAACAATGGTAGGGTGCTAGGAAATTTTTGGATCACTAAATAAAGTTTCAAGTTACATTCAGCTATACCACTATTATTGAACAGACTGGAGGAACTGTTCCCTTGATTCTTAAAATATTTATATCAAATTGTGTTCATTTTCAGGCTTCCTGAAGACAAGTATTATCATCAGATCACAGGTTCAGAAAACAATTTCTTAGCAATCAAAATATTTCATGCAGAAGCAGAAAATTAGAAACATATCCTTGAGGTGAACAAATCTTCATTTCACAGTGCTGCCCCCATTACTACATTAGAAAAATTGTAGTCACATTTCAAGGGACAATGTGATTATAGTTAGGATTAGAACACTGTACTAGAACTTAGGATACCTGCATTTAATTTTTTTGTTCTCTACTGAACTCAGAGACTTTCTAGTTATGTACTTGTAGGAAAGTTACCCATCAGGACCTTAATTTTCTCATCTATAGATTTTATGAAATGTCAATAAAAAATACATGCACTATCTAATTCGTTTGGCTGTTGCAAAGATGGTATTTTATAAACCCGAAATTCTGATGTAAATGTCATCTATTATTGTAAATGTAACCTGGGGCAAGATTGTATTAACACTGATATACCTACATAATATATTTTAAAAATTATTGATTTTATAACATTACCATAATTTTCACCAATATCTTTCCACTCCTCTCTTTAAGAAAAATGTCAAAAATAAATATTTTAAAGACAAAAAAGGAAAAAATCAGCATAATTGATCAATGTATTGAAAACGTTTGAACATATGTATAACACATTATATTTATAGATCTTCCATTTCTGCAAAAGGGGCATGTGAGTTCTTTTACATTTTACAATATTAACTTTTGATTTTTTTTGTTGTTCTTTAAATTTGCATTGTTGAAGTTTTTATTTTATTATTATAATTTTTAGAAAAAGTGATTGTACTTTGCTAAAAACTTTTTCTGCATTTGTTAATATAATCATGTGTTTAGGGATGTTTTGGTTTTGAAAATAATAATTAAATTATGTTCAACTTTTTCTAATGTTGATCCATTCTTGCATCTCTGGTATAAATCCAATCTGGTTAAAATCTGATTTTCCTTCGATAAATTGATGTAGTATGTTTGATGGAGTTCAAAAAAAAAACCAGCTTGAATCAATGTGAATTATATTGATCGATAGTTTTCCTTGTACTTCATCCTTCTCCGATTTAGGTATTAAGATGATAGTGGTCTCATAAAAGGAAACCTGTTAAAGTAAACTTTTTAGAATAATTTATGTAGTATCAGTAATGATAAATTCTTTAAAAGTTTGAAAGAATTCTTCTATGCATCCATCAGGAACATGATTTGTTTCTTTGGGTAGTTACCTCCAGCTAGTTCTATTTCTTTTTCTGAGACTGAATTAAGATCATTATTTGATCTTCAGTTATTTGGATACTTTATATTTTTGAAAGTAGTTCTCTATTTCTTTTGTGTTCTTATTTTTGTTATTATATAACTGTGCAAAGGAGATTATGATAATATTTTAAAATATTTTTTCATTTTTAAAATTTGTTTTTAAAATAAGGTTGACAAAAGATTTTTTAAAATTATTATTCATTTTTAAATGGCAACATTCAGTTCATTACTTTTTTCTCTTCCCAGAATTTGGTATACTGTTTCATAACTGACACTCTTTCAAATAATTATTATTTCTAAGATTTCTTCTTTGACCCATTCATTATTTAGGATTTCATTTATAAGTTTCTATTTAGGTTCACATCTTTTTTTTAATGGTTCCTGAACTATTTACTATTTTTATTATGTTATGGTGTAAAAAGGATAGGTTTCTAGCTTCTTGCATTTGTTTATAATGGTTCTGTATCCTAATATATAGCCAATTTTTGTAAAAAGTTCTGTGTGGTGTTGAGAAATATGTATATTCTTTAGTGATCTCATTTAGAAGATGCCAAAAAGTCTTTTAGCTCTATTTTCTCCAGTAATTTTCTTCTAGTCTATATTTTCCTCTTTTGTTTATGTTTGTGTTAGACTACAAATCTCCCACTATTACTGCATTAGCGTCTATGTCTTCTTTTAGTTCAATGAACATTTCCCTTATGAATTCCAATACACAGGCATTTGAAACATATTTGATAGTGATACTGGTTTATCTTCTATGGTATCAGCTTAAGGTAGCTTCCTTATTTATTCCATTTTATATTGGGAATATTTGTTTTTGCTTTGTCTGGTAGCATAAGTACAACTTTCTTTTTTTATTCACCCACAGCACAATAAATTTTATTAAACTCCTTATTTATATTTTGTATATATATATATACATATGTGTATGTCACAGGTATAAATATGTGCATATATATTCTTAGGTATACTTCTTATAAACAGTGGATTTTGAGGTTTTATCCAATATTTTTCATTTTATTAGAGTGCTTAATCCATTTACATTTAAAACTGAGATAATAGGTTTATATTTCTAATGTTTTCCCTTAAATTGTGATTTCCCCCTCTTCCTTTGCAAACACAGTACTTTGTTTCTTTAGTTATTTTATCTTAATCTATTATTCCCACTGGCTTTCTTCCTTTCACCTTCATTCCTTTTCCCACCCTTTTATTTGTTACCCATTTCCCTTATTTGGACATTTTATTTAACCTATTGTTTTTCTTTCTTCATTTTTATCTAATTATTTAATTCTTCCCCTCTTTTTTTATTCTCTGTCAGTTGAATAGATAAGCAAAACCCCTCTTCCTCTCCACTCCTTCAACATTATTTGTTTGTTAGGTTTTTTTTAAAGTCAGTATTTTATGCATTTTTCTATATAGAATATCTTTCTTTCATTTACTTCCTTATTTATCTTCCCTGTCTATTTTAAAATTTTATTCTTTGATGTATAGCTCTTATGCTTGTTTAGTCCCTTCTTTAGTTTTTGTATTCCTATAGAATTAAAACTTTTAGATTGGCTTTTTCATGTCCTCAAAATCAACTATTTCTTCATGTCTTGAGAATCTTACCATTTGGACCCTTGTTTAATTTGTACTTTTCTCTTAGAAATACCAGTTCCTGTAGATGACAGAGAGGATATTGCACATAATAGGAATCTTTTTATGTTTCTAGTAGAGCAATTCAGTATTAATTTATGCTTTCCCCATGATTTATTTTCCCTATTTGCCATGAAATTTGCCACCTGAGTCCATGCTTTCCCACTGTTCTGGGCATTGGTTGCCTTCAAGAACTCTGATTCCCTATTTTACTAAAACAGGCTAGGTGATTTCTCTTTAACTATCTTCTCCTATGGGAACATCCATCTGGGGTATCCCCTTTGTTGTTGTTCACTTTTTTTTAAGTCATGTCTCACCCTTCATGACCCCATTTGGTGTTTTCTTGGCAAAGATACTAGAGAAGTCTGCCATTTCTTTCTCTAGATCATTTTACAGATGAAGAAACTAAGGTAATTAGGGTTAAGTGACTTGCCCAGGGGTCACACAGGTAATATCTGAGGCCAGACTTCAACTTAGGAAGATTAGTTTTCCTGACTCCAAACCCTATGCAAAGTACCACCTAACTTCCATGAATAAAAAGTGACCTTTTCCTTACCCCCACTTTAGAATTGCTCCCTTTGTTTCCTCATCTATTATCCTGTAGGTTCTTTTCTTCCTGAGATGCTATAAAAGGCATTCTCCCTTCATTGTTAGTCTTTGTCTTGGTAAAAATACATCCCTGTCCCCTTCTATTTTCTTTCTCTCTTATGCACCCTCCCATTCTGTAATTTTGTCTGAGAACAACAACAACAAAACAGAGATTCACCTGTGGGCAAGAAGTTCAGTGGTTTCAGTCCTGTTTTGCTACCATCACTTTTCTTTGGCTGCTGCTTTCAGCCTTTTCTCCTTATAAACATTTAGGGTGGAAAAGTCTCAATGGCCTCTGTGTTAATATTTTGTTGTTCTTATTGGTTGCTATATTTGTTTATCATTTTTATATTTCTGTTGTGTCAGGTGTTTGAAAAGAAAATAGTTTCTTCGGGTGTAGTTTTCTTTCTAAGAACATTTCAAATGCTTTTTACATTTAACATTCACACTTTTTATTTATGATAAGGTTGAAATTTACAAAATAGATTCCCTTGGGCTGCATCTTGTACTCCATTGCTCTTCACAACACATTGTTCCATCTTCACTTGTACTTACTTGTGGGTACAGAATAGTGGTATGTTATTTAAATTTCATTTCCTTTATTTTTGAAGATCATTCTTTTGGTTGCTTGGAGGATGTGTTATCTATCATTGAATAGTTTAAGTTTAATCATCATGTTTCCTGGGATTTGCTGCATAGCGTTTTGTTGTTTGGTTGTTTTCTGGAGGCAACCTGTGAAGTCTTTCCATATGTGCTTCATTGCCTGTGTTCAGAAGTTCTAGGCAGTGTCTTCTTTTTGCATCATATTGTGGAGATATTCTTATTTCTTAGGCTCTTATTGGAGATATCTATTCCTTAGGTTATCTTCACAATCCTTTCCTTGAGATTAATTTTTGCTGTTTCTTTGGAGATCATGTTTTCTTTTAGCAATTATTTAGCTTTTTGCTTCTCTTCCAGACTGTCCTTCATTTCTACATATTTGCTTTAGATCTGATAGTGCAGATATAAGTTTTTCTATTCTGTCAGTTATTTCTGTTGTGCAGGCCATAAATTCTGCCCTCACAATTCTTATTTCTCTTTAAAACCATTCAGTAATAGCATGCTGTGTTTCCATGCTCACTTGGGAATCCACAGGGTCCTCTGACTTACAAGGTGTTGATTCATTTTCTTTTGTCTTGCTATAATTAGTCACAGATGTTTGAACTAATTTAGCTTACATGGATGCCATATTTGCTTTTGTGATGAACATTTTCTATGTTAATTTATTTACATATGCTCAATTTCTTTAAGTGAGTAGTCTTCTACTTGAGATCTTTCACAATTTCAATCCTTTCCCCCATATTGCCCTGTTTTTCACTTCCTGAGTTCTTTCCATTTCATTATAGTTTCCCTGGGGGCTATAATTTAAAGATATCTTAGACCTCGTGTTGTTGTTATTGAGTTACTTTAGTCATGTCTGATTATTCATGACCCTATTTGAGGTTTTCTTGAAAAAGATACTGGAGTGGCTTGTCATTTGTCATTTGGGGCCAAGATGCAACAAAGTATGGGTCAATTCTCTGATGCTTGAGCTAATCTTGGACTGACAATTAACACCAAGAAAACACAGGTACTCCACCAACCATCACACCATCTACATATGGAACCATCAGTTACATCAAATGAAAAAAATATTGAGTGCTGTGGATAAGTTCACTTACCTTGGCAGTATACTCTCCAGGTATATATACATTTATTATGAGCTTGGCACTTGCATTGCCAGAGCTAGCTCAGTGTTTGGGAAGCTTTGAAGGAAAGTGTGGTAAAGAAGAAATATTAGATTGCCTACCTTATTGAAGGACTACAGAGCTTTGCTGACCTTGTTGTTGTGTACCTGTGAAACCTGAACAGTCTACCACTACTATGCCAGGAAACTGAATCACTTCCATCTGAATTGTCTTAGGAAGATTCTGAAGATCACCTGGAAAGATAAGGTAAGGATACTGAGGTCCTTTCTCAAGCTCTACTACAAGGTATTTAAATTGTACTACAAAGTATGTAACTCTGATGGACTGGGCAACTTGTTTGAAAGCCAAAGATAAGTACCCCTGAAAGACTATTTTACAGAGAACTCACAAGAGGTAAGTGCTCACGTGGTAGTCAGAAGAAGCAGTACAGACACATTCTCAGGGACTCTCTGAAGAACTTTGGAAATGACTTCATGAGATGGGAGAATTGGTGAAGCATATGTGTGCCCACATCAAAGAAGGCACTGTGTTCTATGAGCAAAGCAGAACTGCAATAGCTCAAAAGAAATGTGAGAAGTGCATATTTAGAAACATCGTCATCCCAAATGTTAATATGGACTATTTGTGTCTGACCTGTGATCGAGCCTTCTGATATTGTATTGGTCTGATCTGCCACAGTCAATTATTCTATATCTTGACCTCAACGTAGTGGTGTTATTTTGGTCCTCTTCCAAATGAAGGACAATAATCAATCCACAACCAACCAGGTTTCATGGTATCCTACAACTCAGAAACAGCTGAACTTACTTTATGTCTTGCATGCATGTACCACTTGGGAGAGAACTAGAAGATTATGAAGGATCAGAGAAAATGCCTACTCCTTCATCTTGTTTGTCACATGCCTACATACATATTAAATATACCTGAAGAACTGTGAACTGAATAACAGAGGGAAGTGGGGCAGGATACCAGAGTGTGTATGCTTTTGCCAAGCCTAACTGCTTTCAGGTCTGACTATATTGACTTGATGCATATCTGTGTATTAATCTTGGTTCGTACTCACACACACATGTATGTATGTACATTTGTATATATAAATACACATATACATATATATGTATTTTACCTACCCTCTATAGTTTATTGCTCTTGAAATTTTGTTTTTTCTGTGGGAATTTCCAAGCACCTTAATTTCAATCTGTCTAATTTCTCAGAGCCACAAAGTATACAAATAAATATATGTTATTACCTACTGTATAAGTCGACAATTTGAAGACATATATACTAAGATTTCTTAAGGGTTTTTAGACAACAACCTGAACTTGTTGTCTAAACAAGTTTTTGGCTAGAAAAACTCAATGTCCCTATGTTCATCAAAGTATTCAGATCTCGGTTCTGTTCCCTCAGTAATGTTGCTTGGCATTAATAAAATTGGAAGAAATGATCAAGCTTTCATTCCACATCAATGACAACAAATGCCTAGATGAGAAACCTTTTAATATGATAACGCTTCAGCCGTGCTTTAATCCAAAAAAGCAGCCTTCTGTCTGTGCCTCATTATCCACAACGACATCTGCAAGCTACAGGGACTAATTTAAAAATATAGATTAGCCAGGGAGTCAATACAATTATCAGTTGTTTTAGCACATTGAACTCTACCCTAACTTTGTAGTTGCATAGCTTTATGTAAATATATCAGTCGTTCCCTGTGTCTGTCCCTATTATCTGCTTTCACCCTTCAATATATTCTTCTTTCAGTGCCTACCATCCACCTGCTGATAATAGCCCTATTAACTGAACTGTAAGTAAGACAAATAGTTAGGTTTTGCTAATAAACTGCAAATTTTACCACATGACCTTGACATCAACTAGTTGCTTTTGTAGCTACCCCAGTCTGTTCCTGTAATTTTAGAGAATTGGGACATTTTCACATGTAAAATAAAAGACAAGACAGGCCAATTATTCTTATAGCAATAGGCCTTGTTTAAACTCAAAGGAAGATCTAAGGCCTAAAATGAAACACCTGGCAGGGGAAATATGGACACAAATGGCTGTAAGGGAAGAATAATAATAGCGATGTCACTAGATCCTCAAGTTCAGTGTTTAGGCCATGGTAAGAGGAGGGATGAGTATTGTCAATGGTCCTACAAAAATGGCTCTTGAATTTGGCATGCCCAGGTGTTGTTGTTGTTTTTTTCTTTTTAAAATTTCAACACTAGATCTCTTGATCTTGTACAGGGTAGAAGTATAGAGACTACCCATGGACCTGATCCCACTATTGATTATCATAGAATCTTTAACCTGATCTGTTTCTGACCTGTGCCAATTTTCCCCTCCTTAGTCAGCCTGGTGGCTCTCTGCTCTTAGAAGCTCATGATATTGCTGACAAATGGCACAAATGACTATTTGGCAAAACCTACTGTAGCTCAGATTCTCAAACTGAAAAGAGCCATCAGTCTCAGTCTCCTCATTAGGTGAGATTACAGAAATGTACCATCATGTCTGGGTAAACACAGCTTCAGAAGTGTTCCATTTCTATTCTTAATCTACATCTGGGATCCCTGAGTCCTTCATATTCTCCCCATCAGTATGTCTCACCAAGGCTTAGGCTGTATAGGGAGGTCATGGACTCTCACTCGGGCCTGTTTTTCCGTCTTTCTTGTCTCAGGTGGGTAGATGCTAGGAGTAGGTCAGGGGAGGCATTGGGTGAACAATCATCACACATGGACATTTTACAGAAAAAAGCAAAAAGATGTTGTGCTACACAGAGTGTCGTGGCAAGTGAGCTTTCTAAATTTCAGAGAGGTTCCCAAACCATACAATGATCTCTGGCCTATGACAGTGAGGAAACATGAAATCAACAACGATACTCCAAGAGTAGGATTCTTCCTGCTCTGACTTTTTATCTATGCCTTTCTTTATCTCTATGGTTTTGGGAAAATCAGACAAGACCTACAAAATCCAATAAGATTGATCAGCTGAGGAAAGGGGATGGGAAGAAGGAGTGAGCCAGGCTAAATGTCCAGTAGAAGGCTATATAGATAAGTTATGGGGAATCTGATGGGTTGGGATTTTTGATCTTGGGAAACTGTGTTCTAGACTTATGTTTGTATATATCCCAGTACTCCATAATCCCTCAAACTCCATTTGAAATTTGAAATCAATTCCAATGGAAACGTCCAAGTATCTTAATTGCAATTTGCCTGGTTTCTCAGAGCCACATGATACAGAAATGAGACAGTTAATGGTTTATAAACATGGAGTGTGAAAAGACTTCAGAGGTCCATCTAGTTTGCTCCCTGATTTTAGAGATGAGGAAACAGACCTAGGAAGGATAAATGAATTGCCCAACATTACCAAAGTAGCAAAACCAGAAGTCCTGGTACATGTGTTTCAGAAACATTTTTAATGGTCCTTTTGGATGATGACTTGGTCACAATACCATCTGGTGGACAACTCAGATATTGTCCTCCGTCACTGGAAAACTACTCTAGTGACACGCTGCTTTTTCAAAGACATAAAGAAGGTTGATTTGTATTGCTTACATAAGGAGTTTTCCCCTTCCAACCTCATATACTACCCTCTCTATCTTACAATCTATCCATAGATGCCTTCAGCTTCTTTGCTCTAATGCCATTGGCTTAGCCCCCACTAGTAGGCTTCCCTGCAAGAGGATCAAGTGAGAAGCATTTTAGTTAGCTGATCTTACATACCTTTTATTTTGGGATATGTAGTAACTGGGTATTTAAAGTTTGAGATACAAAGTATTCCTCCTAAGCTTCAGTGACACATAAGTACTTCAGTACACAATAAAGTGGGCTCAAGCATAGAGAGCATGTGGCAAAGGGATAACTCTCTTGGTCACTAGAAATTCTTTTCTTTCATTTGTGGGATGCTTTGGCATAATGGAGTGTGGCTGCTATACTCCATTTTGATCTGTGACTCCAACCTGTCCTGGGCACTAATTCAGATACTACTGCCAGCTAATCCAGGAATGTGGCAACAACAACAAGGGGGAAAGGTAGGATTCAGGATCCTCTGGACCCTTTCAAAATTACATGGTCTTCCTCATGTGAAAAGTAATGAGGGAAGAAGACCTGGCCAAGGTCAAAAGTAAGACCTTTCTGACCCCCACCCTTAGATTCCACAAAAAATGGAACAGACTTCTATATCTGGTATCATTTCAATTTATCAAATGGCTTTCAAAGACTTTTTGTATTTAACTTTAAGTGGTTTTTGTTGCTTAATTAACATGAGTACAAACATCTATCTGGCTAGAATGGAATGGAGTGGTTTTCATCCCACCTTTAATATCCACGCTGTGTGAATTTTTATGTGCACATTTTATTTTCCTTGTTGATCACCCGTATATTCTCATGACAATACTCTATCTATTTTCTGTCTAGCGACCATCAATTTAACAGTTAAAAAAATATCGCCTATTCTGTGCAAGTCAAACATGAAATGATCCTCTACTCAAGGAGCTTTCAGTGTTCATTTCAATGCTTTTCATTTCAACCCAACAAGTATTTATTAGGCAAAATGCAAACCATGATTACATTCTTCTGGACTTTCCCACTCCAACTTCTGGATTTCCTCATAAGAGTATATCTTCTCATGTAATATTCCACTGCTCTTGTTGTTAATGGTTTTTATTTTTGAATGGACTATGTCTTTCTATTCAGTCACAAATCCTAGTCCTATGAGGTCAAACTCACCCCCCTTCCATTAAGATCTCTAATTCATTTTGTTTATCCCTCATTCTTTGTCCATTTGTCCACATATCTGAAATTATGAGTGTTATTGCTAGTTCTTTAAAATATATATATATACGTATATATGTATACACACATATACATACACATATATCTTCTGTGAATAGCTTCTTTATACTGTTGCTCTTTCTTTGATATAACTTTCTATTCTTTATGACAGGGGATCTTATCTTAAGGAAGAGTTCATAGATTTCAGTAGGTTTAAATATTTGGATGAGAAGGAACAAATTACATTTTTATTTTCAATAATCCCAAGTAAAATTTAGGATTTCCTTCAATTATGTACAAATGTTATTCTGAGAGAGATTTCTTAAGTCTTGCCCAACTGTCACATGGGTTCATCACATACATAGTAAGGTTTAAGAACCCCTACATAATGATATCTCATTATAAAACTGATGTCTGTTTTCTCCCTACCTATTTAATTTTGATTAAAAACCCTCTTAATAAATACCAAATAAGCCATTAGCAGTCCTAATTAGATGTCCACTACTATACTAGACTACTTTTCCAAGATCTTTGCTCATTCTAAAACCTGTGATCCTGCATTAGAGATCTCTGAGAAAGACCTTTTAACATCATAGAAAATGTCACTGATCCCCCTAAGTTCTGCCTCTGGTGTCCTTGGGATTTTCCCATATAAACCTAGCAGGCATGAGGAGTCTGAGTGGGAAAAAGCTCAGTGCTATGCTGCAACTCGAGTTTATTTCTGACTGAGTTTTAATTTGGTCAGAATGATGAGGATTCTGAAAGCTATGATGGCCTGTTTTAATTGTTGTCTGCTTACTCATGCAAGCAAAGCATAGAGGGCATTTCCCAGAAAATGAGCAACTCAGGCACCCCTTATTTCTATGTTCTGCTTAGAAAAAGTACCTGGCAAATCTTCAAAGATGTTAATAGAGTCACTCGGGAAGCATAATTTTAAGAAAGTTATGATGATTGGAACAAAGCAAAACAAAACATTAACTTCAAAGAATTTCTTTAAAACATTGGATATATAAATAGTTGATTGGCCATAAGATTTAAGTAAGTGGATCATTTCTTTCTTGTTTTATAAAATATATAAGCTTAACCCTAAAAAATCTTTTCATTTGTGCAAAATACTTATTTTGTATCTTTATCAAAAAACAGTGCCTTCCCTGGCATGTTTCATAGTAGAATAGCCAGAGGGTGAGAAGAGAGTCCTCAGCCTTCACATTGAAAATACTCAGGATGTGCCCAAGCAAATAAAATGACTAGAATGATCATTGAATGAGCACTGCCCTTAGAGTCAGAGGACCTGTGTGTGAGTCCCAGCTGCCCTCTAGCTATGTAACCATGAGCAAGCTACTTAATGTCTCAACAGCATGACTGAGGAATTATTCAAATGCTTCCTCAAGCATAAAATGCCTTATCTATATAGAAATAAGAGCATTTACAGGGTTATTTTAAGAACATTCCTTTGTGGACTCATGATGAAAAATATTATCCACATCCAACGAAAGAGCTGATGGAATCTAAACGCAGATTGAAGCATACTATTTTTCACTTTATTTTTTATTTTTCTTTGTTGGTCTGTTGTCTTTTACAACATAACTAATATGGAAAATATTGTGCATGATAGTACATGTATAGCCTACATCAAATTGCTTACCATCTCAGGGAGGGCAGAGGAAGGAAAGAAAGGGAGAGAATTTCAAATTAAAAAATAAAAACCAATGTTAAAATTGTCTATACATGTAACTGGGAAAAATAAAATATTATTTTTAAAAAGGCTTTTGTAAATTATAAAGCTTTACAAAACTTAAATTGTACAATTTCTGTTTCTTTGTTACTTAGTACCTGTTATAAATTTGAGAACAAATTCCTCAGAGAACACAATTTTCTCCTCTGAAAAATAAAGGGGTTAAGCTAGATAAGGTTTTCTGTTTGGTTGTTTTTTTGTTTGTTTGTTTGTTTGTTTGTTTGTTTTATCTAACTCTCAATCAATGATTTGCAAAGAAGCAACATAACCCAAAGACCAAGTGGTTTATAAAGATATATCAAGCAAATTGTGGCATACAATTGAACATGAAGCCTACTGAGGTAGTTTATCAATTTATGTTACTTGGACTTTTGTGGTAGATGGATAATGAGCTGGGTCCAACTTTAAATCTGAGAATAACACATTGGATCACATTTACAACTTCTTGGCAGTGCTTTCAGTGATTTGAATTGTTTCCTTTAGCATAGGGTCTTGCCTGTCATAAGTACTTAATAAATGCTTCCTCCTTCCTTCTCTCCTTCCCTCCCTCCCTCCCTTCCTTCCTCCCTCCCTACCTTCCTCCCTTCCTTCCTTCCTTCCTCCCTCCCTTCCTCCCTTCCTTCTTTCCTTCC
>JAQQSW010004672.1:0-14384 GCA_028646575.1 Pseudocheirus occidentalis | reverse complement strand
AGGTTGCTGACTTTCTTTTCATGACTTTCTCGCATCATTCTCATTTCTCTTTCCAATTTTTCATCCACTTATCTTATTTGGTGTACAAAGTCCTTTTTCAGTTGATGTATAGCTAGTAGGTATTCTTCCAGGGTCTTGGAAGCATTTGGTGAGGGAGTTCTAACTGAGTTGTCTTCCTCCTGCTCCATGCTTTGGTCTTTTTTGTCCATAAAAAAGGATTCTAGAGTTTTACTGCTGTTCCTAGCCTGCTTCCTTTTTCTCATGTTGGCCAGTCTATTAATTGCTTGGTTTTTTATCTCTGTGGAACTCTGCTTCCTGGAGGGGGAGAGCTCTGTCCAAAATCACTGGGGCCCTCATAGCTGCCGGAACTATTAGTGGGATGCTGCAGCCCCGCCCCCCAGCTTTGGCTCACTGAAAGTGCACCCCAGGACGACCACTCAAGACCACGATGCAGATCCAGGCCGCTCAACGCAAGAGCCCTTGGCCCCAATGGATCGCGTCAGCCCCTCTGCTATCTGCAGGCCGAGGGCTCTGAAGCAGCCCAGTGGGAGCCGCTGTGGCTCTCAGACGTTCCTGCTGCAAAAGCTGCCTCCCTCTGCTTCATTGCCCTGGGAGCAGTTTGGCCGGACCCTCTCTTCTCCTCCCCAGTTAGCAAAATCCACTGAACTTTCTCTTGGCCTTTTTGTCTTCTGGCCTGATAGATGTGGTAATTGTGCCTCCAGTGCAGCTGATCTGCTCTCCTATAGATATGGTTCCCCGCCCGATGCCGCAGGACTTGACCCGGTGGGGGTTTCGGGCCACGTCTCAGACTGCTGTGAAGAGCCCTGCCTGCTGCGCTGCCTGTAGCAACAGATGTTCTTTCTGTCTTTTGGAGAGTTTTGGAGCTTGAAAATCTGTTTAGCGTCCCATTTTATGAGTTTTTTAGCATGTTTGTGTGGGAGCTGTGGTGCTTTGCTGCTTCTATGCTGCCATCTTGGCTCCGCCCCCCCTAAAATGACACCTTAATAATTATAACTGGGCAAGGTGAAGCCAGTGAATTTATAAGAGATCAAGAAATAATCAAACAAAACATAAGTAATGAAAAAAGAAAAAGTGAAAAATTTATTATGCATAATATATAATTATGTTATGTATATAATTTGTAAGAAATATATATTATAGATATAATTTACAAGTAAAAAAACTGAGAAAATGCAAAAATATGACACTACCTGAAAACTATGAAAAAAATAGAATTTTGATGTAATAATACAAGAAATAATTAATGAAATTTGTCCTGAAGCATTAGAACAAGAGGAGAAAGTAGAAACAGAAAAAAAATCCATAGATCACCACTTGAAAGAGATTTTAGGAGGAAAATCGATAGGAATATTATAGTCAAATTATGAAACCGCCAGCTCAAAGACAAAATATTAAGAGCAAAAATACAAATGATTTAAATATGATGGTGTCACAATTTGAATCACACAAAATGTAGCAGTAGAGTCACTAAAGGACCACAGCTCTTGGAACACTATGTATTGAAGAGCAAAAGAATTGAGGTTCAGCTGAAAATATCATGCCCAGCAAATTTAAGCATAATTCTGAATGGAAAAAAAGAGATAGACATTTGATCAACTGTCAGACATCCAGGAATTTGTTAATAATAAAAAAAACCTCTCAATTTAATGGAATATTTGGTGTACAAGAACCAAAGGAAACATAAGGTATATACCAAGGACTGAGTACAAGGGATTAAAAAAGCACAAACCATTTAAAAACATAAAATGTATGTCTAAGATTGTCATTAGCAATTGGGTAGTTTGTAAGAAAGATTGGAGTAGACCTCTCAGACCTCAAACCCAAACCAAGACTTTAAAAATGAAACCATCTAGAAACAGTTAAAAAAGAGTAATTATTTTATAAAAAATGAGTGAGTGGCAGAACCAAAACAGAGAAATCAGATAGGGGAGGAGAGCTGGTAGTTCTGGTAACTTTCATTGGGAATAGGTTCAAGAGGGAGAAATAATAGGTTAAAGAGGGTATAGAAGAGTGTTTAGATTTATGAGAAAGGGAGGATAGGGGAAGGCTACTTGGTGGGAGCAGGGGGTAGGCTAAGTAACAGGAGGGCAATGTAGCAGGTAGAGGTAAACTAGAAGAATCAAGAGGCGTAGGAAACAAAAGATAGGAAAAAACATAAAAACAAATGTGTTAGGGAAAGTATATCTCTACATATGTATGGATGTATGTGTGCATATGTGTATGTATGTCCATATATGTATATATTTATATCTAACTACATCCCTACTTAATTGTAACCTTCTTTCAGTGGGGTGGAGGAAGGGAAAAAAGCAAAAAGCAAAAAGTACACAGAAGAGAACAAAGAAATTTACAAGGAAGCAAAGAATAGATGGACAGCTCTCAACATAATGTGTAGTACTTATCCTAAAAACTTTTGTGAAAGGAAAATTTAATGCTATATATTTTGAATCCTCTCTTATGCTCTGCTGTGCCCATGACATGCTTCCCCCCACTTTTCTTACTTGATATTTAAGTTTCAATATTTAAGTTTATGATATGTTTCTTTTTCTTTTCTCTATTCTGTAATTGACTTCCAGTATTTGAGTCCAAACTAAATTTTAAAAAATACAAACTTTTAAAAGAAAAAAAATTAAAATATGAAAATTTTCTTTTTCACCTGCCTGGTGATACCAACATTTGAGAAGGCACCTAGGGAAGCAATGTGTATATCTATGTTTCTCCTTTTTATTGAATGCTCAGAATCCTTATGTTTACGTCCTTATTTATTTATTTATTTATTTTTATATACTACAAATTAGCAAGGTTCTTTCTCTCCTCTATTTATATTTTACTCTAATTTTATAAGCACATTTTATTTTCAAAATTCTTTTGGAGCTCTTCCGTGGCCTACACCAAACTCATATTCTTCATGGAGACTGTTGGTGCAGGAACTCTGACTTTGTTGTCTCCTTCAGGAGATATGTTTTGATTTTCTATGTTACCAGAGAAAGATTCTATACTCTGAGGATTTTTATTCTGTTTGCGCGTCTTCCCAGCCAAATACTTGACTTTCTAACTCTTTGTCAAGGTAGGACTCTACTAACAGTAGCAGGCAGGAAGTAGGGGTGGGTATACTGTCTCAGGTTTCAAGGGATTTGAACCAGCCACTTGGTCCCCCACAGTCTGTGGGCCCAGTGCTTCAGAAGCAGCAACAACTGCCACTGCCACCTCTGCTGGCCTGGGGGAGGGAGGATCAGAGCCCAGTTGAACTACACTCCTCTTTCACCCAGGTCCCACAGAATTTTCCCACTGACCTACGCTTTCTTTGGTGTTTATAGGTTGTAGGTTGAGCCTGGAAACCACCACAACTTATAGTGATTCAGTCCCCTGAGATATGCTCCTACCCTGTCTGTGCTGGTACAACCCATGAACCCACATCAGACTGTGCGCCATTCCTAATCTAATGTCAACTTTCCAGGTTGTCTTGGTCTGGAGATTTGCTTCACTGCAATTTTGTAGGTTTTATAGCTTTTCTAGGATTTGTTTAGAGTCATTTTTTACAGGTATTTGGAGAGGTTTGGGGAAGAGTTCAAGTAAATCTTTTCTCTTATTTTGACATCTTGGTTCCACCCGTATATGCAATGTTTCAAGGACTTATTTACTTTCAGGTCTACCATTAAAATTAATTATGACCTGACTTCAGCTATATGTAAACATTGGGGAAAAGGACATAAAATATGTATTATTATATTATAGTAGTTTGATCTCTCACATATGTATGAACAGTTTTCTACAATGAGAATGTGTTACTTTGTTACTTTATATCAGCCACCAAGTGGCTGATACAAAACCCTTGAAACCTGGGACAGCACACCCACCCACCCTCCACACACTCCCACTGGAAGCAGAGTCCTACTTTGGCAAAGAGTTAGAAAGTCAAGTATTTGGCTAGGAAGATGAGCAAACAGAATGAAAATCCTCAGACTATAGAATCTTACGCTGGTGACATAGATTAATAGACTTCTCAAGTGAGAAGACCTTAGTTATCATCAAGTTCTATCCCCTCTTTAAAAAAATGATACTTTTTATTAACATGGACATTTCCCATTATAACATATTACTTATAATTAAGAATAAGAGGTATAGAAAATCTAAATGTAAAGCAATCATTGTAATGGCAAGCAAAGTAGTATTTTGCTCCTTGTTTCAGCTATTAAAGTGCCTTTGAGACACACCTTTGATTGTATCAAAAGTTTTTGTTCGAAACAGAATATATTGTGTTTCCTTTAATAGGCCTATGGGAATTTGGAGAACTTCCTTTTTAATAGATCTCATGACATCACATGGAGTCCACGGTGGGAGGAGCTTGATGAAAGATGGAACAGGAAGGGTGGAAAAGGAAGGAACAGAGCAGATAAAAGCTCAAGCATGAGCTGGGATCAAGCAGGGCTAAGAGAGTGTTTGTGATGTCAACACTCTGTCCTTCTGTCTGTTGTTGTTGTTATTTTGTGTTGGTGTTATTTTGTCAGACAAAAGTACTCTTGCATTTTGTTACTTTGTCAGACAAAATAATTCTTTCTGTTGATTTATGTTACTTTGTTTCACAGAAGTATTCTCTCTGTTTAATTGTGTAACTTTTACAGAAGCACTCTGGTGATTTGTGTTAATTTCTCAGACAAAAAGTGAATTGAGATGATAGCACCAGAAATGTGTGTAAATATTGTTGTAACCCTATTGACCTTCGTTTTCTTAGAAGCAGAAACTTTGAAGAGCTTGGGGAGGAGAAGCCCCAGTGACCTGCAATATGGAACTGCCTACCTGTGATCTAGGCAACAATTGAGTGAATCCAAGAAACAGTTGGGAACATGGAAGAGGAACCATGGGGTTTGGAAGTCAGACTTAAGATGAAAGGAGACTTTACTTGGGTACTCAGGGCTGACTGATGAATTTTAACTTACTGTGACCTAGAGGTAGATACCCTTTGTACTTTCCACTCACCCTTAAAGATACTTGACTTAAGGATGATTGGAAACCAACCTGGAGTCAAGATGAAAGAAGACTTGATTTAGGTACTCTATGTTGATTAAGGAGATTGTGATTTATTGAATGGACATGTTTTGTTTAAGACTATGTGGTGACTGTAATAATAAGCTGTTATGTTATGTTCTTGTGGATGTTATGCTTTAGTTTCTTGACTGTCTTGCTTCAGTTTATTGCTGAATAGAGAGTTTTCTATACTACACAACTGGATCCTTAGAGTTATTTACAGCAACAGTCCTCAGGCAAGCTGTTCATGATTGGTTTTTTCAATCATGTATGACACAACATGTACCACATTGTTTTCTTCTCAAAGTCCCCTTCTTTGTTACCAAGAGAAGAGATGTACTTAATTTTATCTTGGAACAAAATTGTTCATGATGTTTAATTTGATTTCATACTCCCTGCTAAGATGGCTGACTAAATGACAGACAGACAACCCAGCTCTTATACAATGACTCCAAGAAAACCCTGCATTTCTTACTAAAACAAATAATGAACAGGCAATCCAGTGAGAAATGTCTGTAAGTGACTTTTTCCACATTTGAACCACACAAAAAGTCAATGCCAGTGTGAGTAGAGCCAACAGCACTGAAGAGTCACCTCCTATAGTGATTATAGAAATGGCCAGCAACATGTGTAGTCTTCAAGGCTCTTTTTTCTGGCTTTAGTATGAATGTAGATTTGTCAGAAAGCCTTAGAGTGTGAGACCAGACCTTGAAAACCCTTTGGACTGTTAGAAGGCAACAATTGGTCAAGTATGGTATCACTATGATAAGATTGGGACATCCTACATCCAAGGACTCTAAGGTCCCTAATACATTGTTCTGAGACTTCAAGGAAGACTGTGAAAATCTATTATTCTGGACCTCAAAGATCTAAGGGGGCAAACTCTTAAAGGTTGGGTTTATAACAAGAACTCAGGGAACTCAGGCTTAAGACTAAATGGAGCTGACTGTTCTACCTTAAAGAACAGCAGAAGGTGTAGTACCATAAGGAAGGAACTAGTACAAGGTCAGGATTCAGGAAATAAAGCTAGAGAGATAAGTAAATCAAAGAAAACTCAGGAAAGGGGAGCCAGAGAGAGAGAGAGAGAGAGAGAGAGAGACAGAGACAGAGACAGAGACAGAGAGACAGAGACAGAGAGACAGAGAGAGAGAGACTGGATGGGTATATAGCAAATCTAACTCCTAATTACTACCATGGAAAAAATGCATGTTACATAAGAACTATTTGAATATCTAGAAAAATGAAACATATATTAGAAATACAATAAAAATCCATGAGGAAAGAATTGAAAGGAGAATAAGTAGCCTAGAAAAAATGGCAAACTTTATCCAAAATGTAGAATCTTTGAAAACTAGTGGGGTAAATCAGATCAATGATTCTATGAGTTTCACTAAAATATAAAGATAATTTATAATAAAAGGAAATATAAAATATTTGTTGTAAAAAAACTGACTTGTTGGAAAGAATTACATGAACTGAAGCTGTGTAAAATGAGCAGAACCAGGAGAACATTGTATACCGTAATAATCACAAATTGAGATGATTAAATTTGATAGATTTAAATCTTAGCAATGCAAGGATCTAAGACAACTATACAAGACTCATGATGGTAAATGCTATCCACATCCAGAAAAAGAAGTATGGATTCTGAATTATTCTCCTCTCTCTCCTTTCTCTCTCCCTCTCTCTCTCTCTCTCTCTCTCTCTCTCTCTCTCTCTCTCTCTCTCTGTCTCTCTCATGATTTCTCCCATTAGTCCATTAGTTCTAATTCTTCTGTACAACATTACCAATGTGAAAATAGGTTTAATATGAATGTGTAAGTTGAGCCTATATCCATTTATACACTGTCTTGGGGAAGGGGGAAGAGATGGAGGGGAGAAACATTGGAGCTCAAAGTCTTATGGAATGAATGTTGAAAAGTAAATATTAATTAATTATTTTTAAATGAGCTGAAAATTGACCTGTTAATTCAAAGAGAGATAATTTAAAAAACATGGACTTCCTGAAACCTACAAAAACACTATTGAGAAATATCTTAACAACTTGTGATATTGAAATGTGAGAAAAATTATTATGCTTTGGAAATAATAAAACATGGTTTCAGAGAATCCTGGGTAGTGCCAACTAACAGAAACTGAAGAGAGAAGAACCAGGAGAATAACTTATACAAGGATAACAACACTATAAATAAAAGCAATTTTGAAAGACTTAAAAAATCTGATCAAAACAATGACCAATCATGTCTCTGCAAGATCGATGATGAAGCAATCCTAACAAAGTGCTAAGTGACACTAAGCATAAAGACATAGGTTTTTGGACACAGCAATATTCATTTGTTTTATTTATCTACTATGACTTTTTTTTCTCTTAGTTAATTTGATTTGAGGAGGAGGTCAGCAATAGTGATTCCATGTTTACCCAAAATCTTCACATTTTTTTTTATTAAACAGTAGTAACACAGTAATTCTTTTCATTCATGTACTACCATTTGTTCAACTAGTCTTTAATTAATGGATATTTACATTGTCTCTAGTGTTTTTTTAACTGAGAAACTAGAAGTGTTGCCCTGAATATTTTTGTTTATGTGGTAGCTAAGGGTAGATACTGTTTTCTCATATAATTCTGAATAATTTCACAGAACATATGAACCAATTCATTGAATCAACAATTTGTCAGGGTCCCCATATTCCCACAGCCTCTCCAGCATGCACTACTGCCATTTACCATTTTGATTTATGCAGGAAAAAATCTCAGCTGTGTTTTAAATTTCATGTCCCATATTAATGACTTGGATCATTCTTTCATAAAGTCGCTAATCATGTGCATTTGTTCTTTTGAAAATTACTCCTCTGGTCACTTTTCTATTAAAAGTTACTTCCTCATTTTATACAAGAAAGAAACTGAAACCCATGGAATACAACTAGTTTCTCTTAAGGCATGATTCATCCTGGTCTCCTAGGGATAGACTTCCTGTTATCCCTTTAAAATATTAGACCATTGTCTTACTGAAGTGTTGTATGGATGAGTCTCTTCCTTGCTAATATTCATATGTGTTTTCTAACTAACAGTTGTAGGAAAATTTTATCTAAAAGGATAAAACAGTGAAACTACTAATCAAGTTGAAACCTATTGGATCTAATAATCAACAAGACGCCCTGGTGTTTCATTTATGACAGTTGTCAAAAATTAGACTGACCTTTGATATCTGATTTTTTCTGTTTATATTAAGGTAGCCAGTTTCTCAATAATTACTTGACAAAACTCCCACTGAAAACCACCCAAAAATCATTTTTAAAGTATCACTCAGACTTATTAACTGTAGGAACTCTGAAGCAGTAGAATTATAATAGAAAGAAATCCAATCTTGCCTAACCAAACCCACATGTGGATGAGTCATCTGGTAAATACAGGATGAACCCCTCATAAGGTCTCATTCTCCCTGCTGGTCAGAGAAAAGATGACAAGCCAATAAGAAAAATGAAAATCAGGAGAAAGAGATATATTACTATATTATTTGAAATTTTAGCAAAACAGGAGGGAGAGGGCAGAAATAATATCAAAGGAGATAACAAAAGAGCAAATCATTTCCAATACATTGGGATCTGTGAGTTCATCAGGGTGAATTCTCCCTCTAAGCAACAGTTCAAGAAATAGGAATCTCATGCACAAGATATTGTGTCAGAGTCCTACTACAGCTTAGAATGCCATCTTTAAAGGTCCTTCTTACTGAAAGATACGTTACTCTATGGTCAATTCGGCGGTTAGTCTGGAAACAATATTAATGCTAGCCCTCATTTGGAGGACATATAATCCATCACTTGGTATGGGCTTAGCTTTGTGTAAATTTCAGGATCATCTCTTTTTACTACTATGGCTTTCTTTTTACCTTATGTTAGAGGTAGCAAAGAGGCATAGTACATAGAGCACTGGACTGAGAGTGACCTGAACTCACTCCAAAACTCTGATATTTCATAGACATGTGGCAAATTATTTTTACCTCTGTCTCCCTCAGTTTTCTCATCTGTGAAATGAAGATACAATAGCAACTATCTCCCTGGGTTGTTTTGAGGATAGAAGAAGTTTTTTTTGGCACTAAGCAATTGGTGCTATACAAATGATTTGTTGTTTTCCAGCCATGTTTAATTCACAACCCCCTTTTGTGATTTTCTTAGCAAAAATTACTGATGTGGTTTGTCATTTACTTCTACAACTCATTTTAGAGATGAGAAAACTAAGGTAAACAAGGTTAAGTGACTTGCCCCAGCTCACACAGTTAGTAAGTGACTGAGGCCTAATTTGAACTCAATTCTTCCTGACTCCAGGACCAGTGCTCTATCCATTGCACCACATAACTGCCATATAATTATTGTTAATAATGATGATTCTGGAGGGGCCCTTCTAAGGAGCCGAGATGGCAGAGTAAGCAGTAAATTACTGTAACCCTTCCATATTCACCTTCAAGCAACCATAAAAGGCTCTCCAGAACAAATCCTAGAATAGCACAAACAGCAAAAATATGGGTTGGAACAATCCTTGAGCCCAAGAAACTTGGAGTATCAGCAAGAAAGGTCTGTCCCACCCTGGTAAAAGGAAATGCAATGCAGGATAGGAAGCACTCCAGCAAGCCAACAGCAAGCCCCACCTCATATCACCAGTGGTCCATCCTGAGCCCCAGTATGGTGTATCAGGCATACAACAACACCAAGACTGCCCACATAACTCAGCATAGCCAGGGAAATGGACAGATTCTACTTCTGAGAATTGCTACATGCTTCAGCTTAGCCTGGGGCAAATAGGCACCCATCCATCCTTCTGTATATCCCTGAGAAAATGTAGAAACACCCCACTGTAAAGCCAATCATGAGCAACTCTTTTGAGGGCTGCTGCTGTGAATAAATTTAAGGATCTAATCTCATAGTATAATGAACTTTCTATTTAGCAATAAACTAGAGCAAAACATTAAAAAAACTAAAGCACAACATTCATAACAATATAACATAGCAACTTATTACTGAAGTGGCCACAGAGTCTGAAACAAAACATATCACCCAGTAAGTCACAATCTCCTCAATCAGTATAAAGCACCCAGGTTTGACTCAAGGCTGGTCTGTAAAGTCAAACAGGAGGACTGCTGCTGTGAATAGCTTTGAGATTCTGATCACATAGTATAATGAATTATTTATTTATTCAGCAGTAAACTAAAACAAAATATTCACAGAAACCAAAACACAGAATTTACAATGATATAATCAACTTATCACTAAAGCGGCTCACTGTTTTAAACAAAAGATATCATTTAGTAAGTCCTTAATTCAATCATCCTTAAGGAGAAATCCTCCTTAAATGATACAAAGTACAAAAGTCTCCCACACCTAGGTCACATTGTCTTAATGTGGTCAGTCAGTAAGTCTTCTTTCCTCTTGATTGAAGACTAGCTGCCAATCATCTTTAAGGGGTATGAGTTACAAAGTACAAATTTCTCCTACCCCTAGGTCATAGTGAATCATGATCTTGTCAACCAGCAATAAGTATCTGAGGAAAGGTCTTTTCATCTTGACTTGGGGCCCATTCCTGAACTTCCTGGGTCCTTTTCTATGGTCCCTGCTCTTGCCTGAATTCATCTAACTGTCACCTGGATTCATAGGCAGGCAGCTCTCAGCTCCTCATCAAGTTCCTCATCCAGTTCCTGTTCTGTATCAGAGTGCACAGTGTTCAGTTCACCTCAAGTACTTCTCAGTTTCTGTTTCTGAAAAAATAAAACTTAACAGAGCCAAAACAACATTCATACACATTGCTGACACCATCATCAATTCACTATCTTGGTGTGAAATCAACACAGAACCACAAACAAGAACTGATAACTCAACACAGACCCACAAACAAGGTCTGAGAACTCAACACAAATCATCAGTATACTCCCAGGACCTCCTTCAGGACTTCTATAAACAGACAATAAAATCCTCTTTAAGGACTTCCAGTAAGGTCCTAGGGTTTCTGTACCAAATATCACAAACACAAATCAACACAAACAAAACAGACAAACAGAGTGCCCAGCACCACAAGTTTTCCCCTTCTCAGCTTTGCTCAGTCCCAGTTTGTGCTCCTGCTTTTATAAGGCCTTTAGCTCCTCCCTCTTCCACCCTTATCTTACATCCTTCCTGTTCCTGTCTTTGACAAGTCCCTCTCACTATGGGATTCACAGGATCTGTTTCTTAACAAAGACTTGATATAATAAGGGCAAGGCTCAAAAACACTTGAACTGAAACAAGGTTTCCAATCATCCTTAAGCCAATCTTCCTTAAGGGGTGTAAAGTCAAGCACAAGCCAATTCCCAAAAGAATGCTACTGTGAACAGCTTTTAAGATTGAGATTACATAGTAAAAGTGAACACTCTGTTTATTCCATTATAAAGATTTAGTACAATATTCACAATATAATATTCTCAATATTACATCTTATTACAGAAAGTCACAGTATTTATAACAAGGAACAAAAGAAGAATCACCTGGTTTCCCTAAGGGGGAAACCCTTCTCACTTAAAGATTCAATCAGCAATTCACAATATACCAATCTTCCACTCATGGGGCAACCATTAAATTAATCTGTCACTCATCTAGCAGTCAGCCACTAAGCTAGATTCCCAGTTACTAAATATCATTAGTCCCTAACGCAGTCATTAGAAAACCACACAAACTTTCCACCCCTTAATTTCTAGCAAACCTCAGTTTAGTCCAAGGGGAGGCCTTTTCTTCATTTTTACTCTGGGTGGTCTCTCTGATTCCCTGGATCCCCTTCCACGGTTCCAGCTCCCTCCTGAATCTGCCAAACAATCACCTTGATTAGGAAGCAGACAGCTGCCAAGTCCTTGTCCAGTCCTCAGAGGTAGACAGCTACCAGGTCCTTGTCCAGTCCTCAGGACACTGAAGTTCACAGGGTCCAGCACATCTCAAACCCTTCACCACTTCTCTTGCCTGGAACTGAAGGAACAGCCAGGCCATGAATAAGCAAAGTCTTATCCTGTTCATGTTTCAGCCAGCTTCCAGATACTGGGATACTGGGAGAGGAACTCTCTCTATCTCTCTCTCCCTCTCTCTATTTCTCTCTCTCCCTCTCTCTCAGCTGGCTTCAGTCTCCATAAATCTTCCTTCACTGAGGAGCCAATTCCAATTCTGTCTCTCTCTCTCCAAAAGTCTTCTTTATCTAAGGTATTGGCCTCCTGTCTCAACCAATAGCCTCCTTCCAAGTCAACAGGGGAGTTCATACCTTCTCAACAATGGACAGAGTTCACAGCTTCCATACTTAGCCCAAGTTATTAGATGCTACTTAGCCCTAAGTTACTAACTGCTAAGTATCTGACAAACTGATTACTATTACAAGGTGTAGCAGAAAGTACTAACACCATCTCTACCTCTACATCATAGTAAGCAACGATATCATCAGTCAGCATTGATAATCCAAGTAAAGTTTTCTTTCATCTTAACTCAAGACTACCTTCCAAACCCCATGGCTCCTCTTCCATGTGCCAAGTTCTTGTCTGAATTCATGCAACTCTTACCTAGATTCACAGGTAGGCAGCTCTCTCTTCCAGTTCTATATCTCAGTCCATGGGGACTATTCCACTCCAAGCTTTTCACAGTTTTGGTGTCTAGAAGGACAAAGCTTAACAGAGCTACAAGAATATTTGCATACCTTAAGCTACAACAACTTTTACACACATTGCTACCACTATCATTTCAATTCACTTTCTGTCTGACAAAGTGACACAAACCAACAGACAAAGCTTCTGTCTAAGAAATCAAATACAAATCAACAGTAAAATGCCAGGTCTTCTGTAAACAGCAGTAAAACACTTTTTCAGTTTTTATGTAAACAGCAGTAAAGTCATCTTTTAGGACTTCTGGTAAAGTCCTCTTTCAATAGACAGAATGCTTCATTCTGACAAAGTAACATCAACACAGACAGAACTTAGCACATGGAAGATGCTTTTGAACCTAATAAGTGGCATTGTGATGACCAACAGTGGCAATGCCATTCTCTGAGAGATCCAAGTCCAGCATCCAACAGCCTAATCAATTATTGAAATCAGTTGGAACCAGGATGAAGAAGTTGGGGATGGGACTACATCTGTGATTATTCTTGCTGGAGAGATGCTGTCAGTGGCTGAACATTTCCTAGAGCAACAGATGCACCCTACAGTAGTGATTAGTACCTACCAAAAGGCATTGGATGATATGATCAACACACTTAAGAAAATCAGTATCCCAGTTGAAATCAACAACCATAATACAATGATCAATATTGACAGTGCCATCCACACTAAGATGATCAGCCACTGGACCTCGCTGGCTTGCATCACAGCCCTTGATGCTACAAAGATAGTGCAGTTTGAGGAGAATGGCCAAAAAGAGACTGCCATTAAGAAGTATGCTAAGGGGGGCGGAGCCAAGATGGCGGCGTAGAAGCAGCAAAGCACTGCAGCTCCCACACAAACACGCTAAAAAATTCATAAAATGGGACTCTAAACAGATTTTCATGCTCCAAAACTCTCCAAAAGACAGAAAGCACATGTGTTGCTACAGGCAGCTCAGTAGGTGGGGCTCTTCTCAGCAGTCTGGGAGCCGGGGCCAAAAACAGGGCCGGCTCAGGCCCCTGGAGCATCGTGCGGGGAGTCGCGTCTATATGAGAGCAGATCGGCTGCACTGGAGGCACAGTTACCACATTTATCAGGCCAGAAGACAAAAAGGCTAAGAGAAAGGTCAGTGGATTTTGCTAACTGGGGAGGAGAAGAGCAGGTCCGGCCAAACTGCTCCCAGGGCAAGGAAGCAACGGGAGGTGGCTGTAGCAGCAGGAACGGAGCAGCAACAGGTTCCACTGGGCTGCTTCAGAGGCCTTGGCCTGCAGATAGCAGGAGGGCTGACGCGATCCATCGGGGCCAAGGCCTCTTGCGTTGAGCGGCCTGGATCTGCATCGTGGTCTTGAGTGGTGGTCCTGGGGTGCACTTTCAGTGAGCCAAAGCTGGGGAGGGGGCTGCAGCATCCCACTAATAGCTCCAGCAGCTATGAGGGCCCCAGCGATTTGGGACAGAGCTCTCCCCCTCCAGGAAGCAGAGTTCCACAGAGATGAAAAAAACCAAGCAATTAATAGAGTAGCCAACATGAGAAAAAGGAAGCAGGCTAGGAACAGCAGTAAAACTCTAGAATTCTTTTTTATGGACAAAAAAGACCACAGCATGGAGCAGGAGGAAGACAACTCAGTCAGAACTCCCTCACCAAATGCTTCCAAGACCCTGGAAGAATGCCTACTAGCTATACATCAACTGAAAAAGGACTTTGAAAAC